>SJYV01047657.1:652163-766175 GCA_006410875.1 Neotragus pygmaeus | reverse complement strand
GGCTCCTCTGTCCATGAGATTCTCCAGGCAAGAATGGAGTGGGTTGCCATTTTCTTCTCCAGGGGATCTTCCCGACCCAGGGATCGAACCCCGGTCTCCTGCATTGGAGGCAGACTCTTTAACCTCTGAGCCACCAGGGAAGCCCCAGCACTTCTTTGTAAAATCCAGTTTTATCATGATGCCTGCTAGATTAGTTTAGCAAGCATCCCCCATGCTCTATATCTGTCCACTCTCAACATTTCATTGAGTTTCTCATTCTCCACCATCCCACAGGTGACGTCCAATCACCGTGTCCTGTCTCTTTTTAAAGACGTTTTAATTTTTATTTTGTCTGTGCTGGGTCTTGCTTGTGGCATGCAGGCTCTTTGTTGCAGTGAGATGACTTCTCCAGCTGCGGCACACAGGCTGTAGAACGAAGAAGCTCAGTAGTTGTAGGGCATGGTTTTAGTTGCCCCATGCATGCGGGATTCTAATTCCCCAACCAGGGATTGAACCCTCCTCCTCGGCACTGGAAACTGGATTCCCAATCACTGGACCACCAGGAAGGTCCCTACCATGGCCTGTCTTTAGGAAAGTTCCTGTCAGGTCCATCTAGCTAGAATCTCTCTTCCTGATGTTTCCTCTCAGTAATTTTCCATCCACTTACCCCTTCTGTGTTTCTCAGCCACAAATGGCCACTTGCCCATATGGCATTTGGAATTGAGCTCAGTTCTAGAGTGAGGTCTTTTCTCCTTAATGCAGTGGCTCTGAAGAAAATCACTTTTACCACTTTAACTAATAACTAGCTCTGGTTATTCTTTGGCACCAAAGCTCATTTGAGACTTTGGCATAATTTTATTATTAAATCCTTACAGCAACCACTATGCATGCTTTACATTTCAAGTTTAGAAATTAAAAGGCGGAGAATGACTATCACTCATTGAAGATCAAGAAACTAGTTAGTGGTAGAAACAGAACACAAATCCAAGGGTTTTTGTGGATTTTTAAAAGCCCTATTTATTCTGAAAGTTACGTAATTTCTAATTTTTACTAGTGTTTCAAATTTGTCTTCAAATATAGAAAACACAGGAGCAGTTAAGCAGGAAGTTTTTACAATAAGGGAGCTAAATAGCTTCCTCTTCTAAGATATAGTAAATATCTTAGCATCATCACATTTTGAAAAGAAGCCATCATCATTACACAAGGGAGTCCCAGAAGGGAGCCAAAACAGAACCTTTGAAAATAGAATCACACGAACCTTTCATTCCATATCCTCTGGGGAAGTAAAGGAAACATCTCTATCCCACATGATAATGCTCTCTGCTGACCGTCCATCTTTGGGAAGGGTCATGTTGCATTCCTGGAATATTTGAGGTCATTTGGAAAGATTGGTTACATTCCCATACACACCCATCATTAGGGAAAATAGTGTTCAAATTCAGCCAGCTGATGATTATAAATTATATCACAGCTCTCATCCCTTCTTGAACTTACAAAATAGCCTTCAAAGTTACTTTATAGTGATAACCTGTTATGATTTCTAAGGAAATTCATCTCATTTTATTATTAACAATGGTTATTTATTATTTGTTAACCTCACAACACCCAGGTAAAATAATTTTAGAAATTATTTGACTCCAAGACTTAAGAGTGAAGCATTTTACCTCCAGCTTGAGAAGGAAAGATGACTTCTATAGACACAAGGCACTGCAAAAACACACACTTCCATAAGGCTGTACGGTTGGCCCACGGGCTTCCCTGGTAGCTCAGACGGTAAAGAATCTGCCTGCAATGTGGAAGACCTGGGTTGATCCCTGCTTTGGGAATATTACCTGGAGGGAGGCATGGCAACCCCACTCCAATACTCATTCCTGGAGATGCCCCATGGACAAAGTGACCTGGTGGACTACAGTCCATGGGGTTGCAAAAAGTCAGACACGATTGAGCGGCTAAGCACACGGCACACAGGCTGGCTCATACACATCTTTCTGGCTTGTTGGGGTTCACGTTTGAGAAATCAAGAGAACCCCTCCCATGCACTCTCTTAACTGAGGATAATAATTAGGGATAGATATCACGTTCTAGCTGTTTACCTCCTTAAACATATGATTCTAAATAAATGGACATGATTAGGAACTTGGACCAGGGCCAATATAGAAGAGGAAAAAGAGTCCTCCTCTACCCTCTTAGGTTCTGCCCTGAGCCTGACTATTAACTGGAAACAAGACAGAGCAAAAGGAGAAAAGCAAACTATATATACACACACACACACATACTTGTATATATATATATATATATGTATATATATATATATATACACACTTTTGTGTGCATCCAGGAGCCGTCATAAGAAAAAAGTGAAGATTCAAAAGAGCAATTAGGACTGAGAGTTTATAAACTATTAAACAAAAATTCATAAATTTGTGGAGAAAGGACAAGACAAAGAAAGAAGACAAGCTTTTAGGGGCAATAAACTGTGGGGAAGTCACTAGAAATTATATAGGGGAAATTAATAGAAGGTTGGGGTTATTCTAGTAGGTTTATTTGTACAGATCCATTTCAGAATTGATCCCCAGTTTCAGGTGATAAAAATATTCTTTTCTTACTGGTAAGGTACCTTTCTCATGGGAAGTATGCACTTTCTCTACCTATTGTTCCTTAAGGGTTTTAAGCTCAAAATAATCAATAGGCCAAGAAGGATGTTTTGAGCTGGCATATTCTGAACACCACCATCATTAGCAGTAAAGGAAATATGTACTCCTAGCTCTAGGAACCTCATGAAATATAACACCTGAATGAATGCTGTTAAGAGTCCATTTAATTCATGCTCTCCAACAAGTAACACAGAAGTCATTAAAAGAAAAGCTGGGTTTAATAAAGTCTCATTGTTTATTTTTGGTTTTATTTTCATAACTCCAGGAAGCGGATCAAAAAGATCTTGCTTCCTTTTTTTTTTTGTCAGAAAGTGTTCTACCTGTTTTCTGAGTTTTATTGTACCTGGCCTTACATGGAGGCCTTTAATGCATATGAAAAGTGACAGTCAGTTGTGTCAGACTCACTGCGACCCCAAGGACTCTTACCCACCAGGCTCCTCTGCCCACGGAATTGTCCAGGCAAGAATATTGGAGTGGGTTGCCATTCCTTTCTTCAGGGAATCTTCCTGACCAGGGATCAAACCTAGTTCCCCTGCATTGCAGGCAGATTCTTTACCATCTGAGCCACCAGGGAAGCTGATAAATTAATAAATGGAGGGCACAATAAACAATGTGCTTGGATCATCCTGAAACCATCCCCCTCCCTCACCCAACCCCTCACGCACACATACTCCTGGGTCAATGGAAAAATTGTCTTTCATGAAACCAGTCTCTGGTGCCCAAAATCTTGGGAACTGCTGCTCTAGAGAACTGTACTTTGAATTAAGCACTAAAGGAGGAATGAATATGGTAAATACTGTAATTAGTATGGTTGGGGTATTGTATCAGTTCTAACAAGCAGGAATGGGGAAGACACTTGCAGACAGACCCCCTTACACTGAACTCTTCTTGCAGCTCAGTTCCAAATTGAGACCACAATGTGAACTTTGAGTAGTTGACACTGTATCATCTGTTAAGAGATCAAAACACGTAATTTGCTACATAACAAATACAAAGTTATTTTTCCCCCAGGGCTGTATTTACTTTTAGAAATGCCAAGAATCCATTTTAAGGAAAAGAAGTTCCATAGGCAGATAAGATATTTGAATATTTAATGGAATATGATAAGGGTTATTAAATAAATTGTTCAGAGATTATGATATACAACACTGAAAAAAATACAGCCAAGAAAATGGCTAGAGTCAGAGAATGCTTTCCTGACACTTGATTCAAATACAGATGTTTTAAAATCAATGACCTCAAATATGAAGGAAGCCTGAAGCTAAAAATTAAGATAATTGTCTTGTCTTGATTGTTAACTCATATAAACATTACTGGGAATCATCCCCTCAATCATGTTTTAATGGAGCAGTTTACCAACAGGAATTGGTTTAAAAGAAGTCAGAAAATTGTTTTCAGAGAAGAATAAATATCCCCATCTCTATTATTCTTTCATAATAGAGATCTATCAACAAAATAGGAGTGACCTTTTCACATGCTGTTTTCCCAAGTCTGTAAGCCTTCACTCAATCCCATTAGAGTTGGTGTGAAGAAGCATCCATATGACCATATGGAGCAAAGGACAGGCCATGGCTGACCATCNTTCATAATAGAGATCTATCAACAAAATAGGAGTGACCTTTTCACATGCTGTTTTCCCAAGTCTGTAAGCCTTCACTCAATCCCATTAGAGTTGGTGTGAAGAAGCATCCATATGACCATATGGAGCAAAGGACAGGCCATGGCTGACCATCTGTCCATCAGAAATGGACTGGGAGGTTGTCATCACTGATCAGGCATGTCTTGGCACTAAGAGCAGAAATTGGTCATCTGCTGAACAAAACAGTTTATGTTGGATGCAGGAAGTCATTTTCACACAATGTATAATAAATCATCTACAGGGGACCATTTTGAATAGAAATTGCCACACCTTGGTCATGTAGCACTTATTACAGACTCTGCAGGGATTGTCCCCAAATCACTGATGTGTTTGACTTCATCTTAGGACTTCGAAGCTCATTTCTGTCTTTTCCTACTGGTCCTGGAGCCTTTATATTTTGATGAGAGAAAAAGCTTTATATAAATTAACCAAATTCAAAGACAGCTCATGTGTATTCTAGCTGGTAATATAGTAAACTTGANAAAGACCCTGATGCTGGGAGGGACTGGGGACAGGAGGAGAAGGGGACAACAGAGGATGAGATGGCTGGATAGCATCATCAACTCGATGGACATGGGTTTGGGTGGACTCTGGGAGTTGGCGATGGACTGGGAGGCCTGGTGTACTGTAATTAATGGGGTCGCAAAGAGCCGGACATGACTAAGCGACTGAATTGAACTGAAACTCCAAGATTTTTCTGCAGTAGATGGAACTTCTGGCCCAGCATTGGTTTCCTAGAATGTGAACATGGTGCCACCTCACCAAGAGCGTGCTAAAGTACTTCAGCTTCTCTCCGTATTTTCACTGAGTAGTTCTATAAAGTATTGAGGCACCTGGTATAATTGTAACATAAATAATTTTGCAGAGGAATTTCTCCATGCTTTCACTGATGTATGTTTGATAATCCTTCTATAGGCAGATACTGCATTTCCAAACTACACATGATTAGTTCCCTGTAACTTTTTGATGAAACTGATTTAAGTCTGCATTGTTAGCTTAAGGTCATCCACTGAAAATGAAAACTTCAAGTTAGTTCCTGAACAGTTTAGTTTCTTCCTCTTCAAGTGGATCTAATAGTATTTACTTGAGTCCTAAGCTGAAGAAGAAGTGAGACAATGCTTGTTTTACTGAGTGCCTCTCAAATCGAAGGAAATGGCAACCCACTCCAATATTCATGTCTGGAGAATCCCATGGACAGAGAGGCCTGGCAGGCTACAGTCCATGGGGTTTCAGAGAATCGGACACGACTGAACAACTGAACAACTCAAATCAAAGATGCCCAATAAATGGGTCTTAGATGTAGTTATTATTAGACCTATTTGCTTCTAAGATTGTATTCATAGGTGTGATGATTAAGCATTTTTTGCAGTTAGGCTCAAATCATTTGAAAATAAATTATCTCACATATCCTCCATAGACTTTATTAGGAAATTCATGAAAACAGTTTTCACTAATATTTTACATTTTAATTCATGTACAGATGTTAGAAGCTGAAGTTTCTATAAACCAGACAATTGCCGATTCTTATGTCACCCAGTGCTTACAACTCCTGGACACAGCAGAAATAGAGAAGAGGTAAGCTCTCCAGGATTCATGATGGCTGTGAGAATGTGGAAGGCAATGCGACCGGGCAGGCCTTCTGCCACCTGAATCTTAACATCAGTGTCTGTGGCCATGTGATTGATAGAGTGCTATGGGGCCAGTCTTCTGGCTATATGTTAGGATAAAATCTTGCGTCATGGCCATAAAAACATCAGGACCCCTTTTCCCTGTGATAGAAGGGTGGGCTTAGCAGATTGGATGATTTGCAAACACGTGTCTGCCAAGTCCAGTTAACTAATTTTTTTATTCCAAAGAGTTCTTTTATAGTCTGTTTTCTTCTCTACCTTCAGCCTCATGATATTTTGCTGTTTAAAAAATAAATTTCAAAGGACTGCTGTTCCCAGCGGGTGGCTATGTCACAACTGTGAAAGAAGAGACTTCTCTCTATGTCCCAAACATGGGATGGGGGTCTCTGGACAGTTCCAGTCGGGCTGAGCAGAGGCCCTCAGACAGCCTGGTGGCACTAGCTGCACCTGCTCACACAGCTGGTGCCCCTGCCGACAGCAGCCCGGAGTGGGCCTGGCCTCATAAATGACTTCTCCATGCGTCTCCATAGGCATTCATTTCCTCCCCACCATTCCCCATATGCTTCTGAATCTTCTTTCAGCATAACTAAGAAATACAAACCCCATTTCTTCCTACCTCTGAAGTAATAAATTCAAGCCAGTTTCAAGATGATTAACTACTTTTGATCTGATTAGCATGATTTTTCCCATAATAAATAAAAGGTCCTATTTCTCACATGAAGGATGTTATTTATCTGGGAAAGAAACAGTTGAGTAGTTGCAGAAAGCATGTTCTTTATTGCTGCAGTTATGTAGTGAACAACCCTCAAGTAATCAGGGACTTACCTGTTCATCCGTTTGCCATTGATGCCATGCTTAGTTTTCCGTAAAGCACTTGGCATAATCTGTGTCAAAACAGCTTGTTTGAGGTCATGCGTCTCAGCAAAATACCAGGCCCTGTGCAGTTCTCTTCTGCTCAACACCTTTCACCGTCCCACACACTGCCCCCTCCAGCCCCACATTCCCCATCTTATTTAAGTTGGTTGGTGCTCAGATCCACAATAGTCTTTCTAGGTACAAATGGCAAATCTGAGTTCCTATTACACGTTGATAGTTATTTTTTTCTACACACAGATGTTCAGAATTCTCTAACCGTCTATTTTCCCCAAGGCCAGAATTTGTTTGGAAGTTCACGAGGCTCAAGGAGCAGTGGCAGAGTGCGGCTCAGGGCGTTCGCCAGAGGAAGAGTGACATCGATGAGCTGGTTAGGCAGTGGCGGTCCTTCACCACCTCCGAGGGCGACCTGCTCCGCTTCCTCGCCGACACCAGCCACCTGCTGTCCGCAGTGAAGAGCCAGGACTGCCGCAGCCTCCACCAAACGAGAAGCCTGATCCACGAGCTGAAGGTAGTGTGGGCCCAGCAGCAGTGTGGGACCCGCAGGGTGCCTTCATTTGCAAGATGTTTGTTCGCTTTAGGTTTTGTGTTTTCTCTGGTGCTCAGGTGTGCTCTCTGCAGCGGGGAGGCCAGTTGGTCATGGGGACCTTCTCAGCCGTGTCCTCAGCCTTGTGAGATCAGAAACCCAATCTTATCCATGCATCCAGAAATAGTGAGGCTCTCCTGGGCTGTGGGCACAGAGGTGGACTGGGGATGAGTAGGGGGAGTGCAGAAATTTGGGGTGACAGACCTTTACAGCCTTGTGCTTCAGTTGTGTCCAACTCTTTGCAACCCTATGGACTGTACACCAGGCTCCTCTGTCCATGGAATTCTCCAGGCAAGAATACTGGAGTGGGTTGCCATTCCCTTCTCCAGGGGATCTTCCTGACCCAGGGATTGAATCTACGTCTCCTTTATCTCCTGCATTGCAAGCGGACTCTACTATTGAGCTGCTGGGGAAGCCTGACAGACCTTTAAGGCACTGACAAATGTATAAACGATTACTACAGTAGTAGTTTACAACAGGACCCCTGCTTACTCTTTTTAATAAAAAATAGTTATTTACTTGGCTACACCAGGTCTTAGTTGTGGTACTTTGGATCTTTAGTTGCAGCCTGCGAATTCCTAGTTGCAATAGGTAAGGTCTAGTTCCCTGACCAGGGATCAAACCCAGGCCCCCTGTATTGGGAGTGCAGAGTCAGTCACAAACCACCTGGGAAGTCCCAGATTCTTGCTTCCTCTTGAAGGGCAAATTCATTTAGACAACAGCGTTTCCAATACAAAAATTGCTTGATGAACACAGGACTTAGAACAGTTAGTTGGCAATTCCCAGGGCATGTTCCATTGAGTCATCGAACCATGCGTCACATTAGAAGGACAGTTAAACAAACCAGCACTCTTCAGAAGTCCTGTGCTTGCCTCATTTGTTTATCTAGGTGTCAAATATTAATTGAGTACCTGTTCTGTGCTGGTCACTGTTCTAAATGCTGGTTATATTGTGTGGACTAATAGAAGACCTCTGCTCTCATGTGGCAATCAGACAAATCAATAAACTAGAAAATACTAGTTTGTCTGATGGGGGGGAAAATCAGACAAATTAAAAAATAAACTATCGGACTGCAACATGGCATGTGTGGGTCATTAAAATAGGGCCGATGATGGAGAGACTAAGTGGCTGCTTTAGATTGGGTAATCTCTGGGGAGGTGACATTTAAACTGGAACCTGAGTGATAAGGAGCCAGCTGTGCAAAGAGTTGAGGGTTGGAAGTGGGGAGCAGTTAAGACAGAGAAAGCAACTTTCCTGAGTCCTAAGATGGCAACAATCTTAGCAAAAAAGAGGAAGAAAGAAGGGTCATAGGATGGGTGTAGCCAGTAGGCAGCAATGATAGAAAATGGACTTGAGAGGTAGTCACGGAGAAGCATTTTGGAGAGAGGTGTGACAGCTGCGTAACAGTCTGGGTGTAATAGGAAGCTGTTGAAACTGGAAAAGGAGGCCACCTGATATGATTCGTATTTTTAAAGGTCCTCTGGCTGCTCTGAGGGGGATGGATTAGGGGTGGGCGTGGCGTCACAGAAGCAGGAATCCTGGCGTATTACCTCTATTGCTGCATCACAACGAAGAATTCTTATTCTCTCATAGCAGTTCTGGAGGTTGTCAGGGCTGTTAGGTGGCTCTCAGGCAGTTTGAGTCAGATGGCGGCTGAAGCTGGACTCATCTGAAGGCTCCCTCACTTTGATGTCTAGTACTTCAGCTCTCTTGTTGGAAGAATCCCTTGGACTGTAAGGAGATCCAGCCAGTCCATCCTAAAGGAGATCAGTCCTAGGTGTTCATTGGAAGGACTGATGTTGAAGCTGAAACTCCAATACTTTGGCCACCTGATGTGAAGAGCTGACTCATTGGAAAAGACCCTGATGCTGGGAAATATTGAGGGCAAGAGGAGAAGGGGATGACAGAGGATGAGATGATTGGAACGCATCACCGACTCGATGGACATGAGTTTGGGTAGGCTTCAGGAGTTGGTGATGGACAGGGAAGCCTAGTGTGCTACAGTTCATGGGGTCGCAAAGAGTCGGACACGACTGAGCGACTGAACTGAACTGAACTTCAGCTCAGACAGCCAGGATGTGGAGCAGCTGGGGCTCCTTGGGCTTCATTCCCTGCAGACTCTACACGTGGTAGCTTCCAGTAGCTGGGCTCCCTACATCCAACTCATGGCTTCAAAGGTGCATGTCCCACGGAAAGGAGAGCCAAGGAGAAGCTACACCACCTTTTTAGACATTGCCTTGGACATCAGCCACTTCTGCTATCCTCTGTTAATTAAGGCTATCACATGTGCCCACAGGGGTTCAAGAGGAGGGAGTAGAGGTACCACCAGTTGATGGGGAGGGGCAAGGTTCTAGGAGAGCATGTGGGGAGAGCATACGGGGCTGGTAATATTGTTGTGGCCATTCTGTGAAAAATACAGAAATCTCCCATAACTCACTAGGCTGTTTCAGTGGTCTTGGTTAGTTGTTAGGATGGAGAAGACAAGGGTGATCACAGTGAAGATAACAAGGCTATTTGTAGGTGAAATTTATAGGATGTGCTTATGGTTTGGATATGACAGGTAAATAAAAATCTAAATCCAGGTGACTCTGGGTTTGGAGGTTGAGGATCTTGGTGAATAGTGTGCTGCTGACCAATCAAGGAAGACTGGATGAGAAGCATGTCTTTTGATGAGTTCAATCTGAAATGGCTAAAAGACGTCTATAACAGTGGTTATGTCAGCAATACTGAATATTAGAAGGACAAGTGTGGAGGGGCAGTGTTCCTTGAATTGCAGTTTTTTTTCATTTGGTTTTCATGGAGTTTTCTCTTTGTTTGTTTTGATGTTTTGATTTTTTGGTCATATGGCTTCTGGGATCTTAGTTTCCCTGTCCCAATGANTGAAGGAAATACACACAAACAGGTGCAAGAGTCCTATTTTGATCACATCAAAGGCTTAAGCAAATTACTTTTTTTTTTTTAAAGAATAAAGAAATTCATTTCCAGAGGTGGCAGACTACCTATGCATTAACCTTGGAAGCTGGGGAAAAGTTACTGAACACAGCTAACCTGGAAACTCAAGAGTCAGTTAACAAGAGAATCAGTCAACTTCAGGACAACTGGAAGGACACAAAACTCCAACTTGGAGAAATGATTAAACGGTTCCAGGGCACTGCAGAGGTAACTCAACATTTTCTTTTCCTTTCATGGTATTTAAATGTAGTATGTAGAAACTTTGTTTGCTCTGCAAAGATGGCAGTGATTTTAGGATATCACAATGTGGGTCTTCCAAGGGACCTTAGGTCGGGTCCTGCTGATCCACAAATCATGATAGTTATCTAAAATAATAATATAACACTGGAAAAGCTTGATGTTAATATCTAAATACTTGAGGTGCTATTTTATATTTACCTTTATGAAACAGGAAACTAACTAATGTTCAGTGGAAGTTCAGTAACCAAACCTAACGTTCCACATGTAGTCTGTCTTTGAATCTAGTATATGAAAGTAAATATAGTGACGCTTCATCTTTCTGCTACCTTCAAAGAATCCACTTTTCCATATAATTGAATTTCCCAGATAATTTATGATTATACCTCTAAAAACCAAAATGTCTTCTTTTGAGTGATTATTAGAAAAATCCATAATTTTTTTATGTTAAAAAACCCCAAGTTGTTCTTAAAAACTCTGAGCTGCTTTGAACTTAACTCCTGCGCTGTTGTGCTTTTTGAGTTCTTATGTGGTTTTTATGGTTNTTTTGAGTGATTATTAGAAAAATCCGTAATTTTTTTATGTTAAAAAACCCCAAGTTGTTCTTAAAAACTCTGAGCTGCTTTGAACTTAACTCCTGCGCTGTTGTGCTTTTTGAGTTCTTATGTGGTTTTTATGGTTTTTCTTTCTTTCTATTTAATGGTAAGCTCTCTATTTTTACTTTTTATTTCTCTGAGAATACTTACTCCTTATAGCCCACTCTTTAATCTGTTGTGTGTATCAAAACCAGATAACCAAGCTTGTCATACATAATTTTCTGAATAAATATGTGCTGAGTTAGGACCTGAACATCTCTCCTATAAATAAAGTATCTGAATTTTATTTGGTGTACAAACTACATGAAATTAGTTAACTCCCAGACCGTTGTTGAGCACGTGCCATGTTTGTAAAGGCAAGTGAAGGTTTGGTGAAAGTGAAAAGGACTCACAGTTTTGTTTCTCCCTTCACTTTCTTCTTGGTTATGTTCCAAAGGGTTAATGTTGCTAGATCAAGTGGCTTCTCCTTAAGTGAGGGTTAGCATATAGTTGGGCCAACCCAAGGATATTTAAGTGTCAGTTGCACCAAGGAATAGAATAGTGTTTGAGTTCAGGAGAGTAATTTTAGTAATATCAGGAATAGAAATTTATCCTAATGAATTATAATCTCCCTTGAAAATACAGGCAGAATTGAAAGAAAAAAATACAGGCAACTATTTGTTCAGTAATGTAAGGTTTAAGGAAAAGATCTCGTATGAAAGGCATCCACAAGGGAAACTGTAGCCCTAGATCGACTCACTTTTTTTTTAATTGGAGTATAATTTGTTCACAATGTTGTGTTAGTTCCTGCTGTCAACCACGTGAACCTGCTGTGTGTGTGCCTATATCCCCTTCCTCTTGAGCTTCTCTCCCACCCTGCTTGGTCATCGCAAGCGCTGTGCTGGCTCCCTGTGCTATACAGAAGCTTCCTGCTAGTTGTCTATTTCACACGGGGTAGTGTGTGCATGTCAACACTACTCTGTCCATCATCCTACTTCTAACTGTATGTACTTGGACCAGTCAGTGTTCTCTGAGTTTCAGTTTTCCCATTTTAAATGTGATACTAACACTTGCCCTGTCTGTCTCCTAAGCTTATTATAATTACAGTGAGATAGTGGAGTTGAAAAAGCTTTATAGACTATAAAGCACTCCAAGCAGGAGGTGGCAGTCAGAACAGTGGTGAGAAATAGAATGAAACTTGACTGTGAAAGGGTCACTAAAGCCAAGCTATGTCTAGAAGGGGGGAAGAGAGCAGAGGGAAGGCACTAGAAAAGAAGACAGGAAACGTGGTTGAGAACTTTTGCTTTTCAGTGTTAGCAGAGTGTATGACCAAGACTGGAAATGTTAAAAATTAATCTTTCCAGTAGCCTTTGAAATGTGAACTTTTCCAAAATTAAAATAGAAACAAGTTAGCTAGATCAGAGACATGGGGAGGGAGGAAGAAGTATTTCTAAGCAAAAAGCAACCCAGTGGTTGAGATGAGCTACACATAACCCTGCAGAGAGGCGTAGAACATCCTGTCATCCCAGCTGCTTTGTCGGCTAAGACAAGGACCTGGGTGTCTGTGTGATTTACAAAGACACATTTAATAGAGCAATTACATGGATTAAGTTAATTATCCTTTTCCTATAATTCATTCTTAAACAGAAAAGTACTTACCAATTTTACCACTGTTTTCAAATAGACCTGGGACCAGTGTGAAAAGAAAATCAAGGAGTTGAAAAACAGGCTGCACGTTTTAAAGGCACAAAGTAAAGACCCTCTTCCAGAACTTCACGAGGAGCTCCATAGAGAAAAAGAACTGATTAAGGTATTGAGTTCTTGAAGTAGTGTTCAAGATAATCATTCAGCTGTTTTCTGAGATGTTGAAGTGTTTGTCTTTCGTTGTCTGTGTGAAACAAGTTTTCAGATCCACTTGGAAAATATTTTTCTACCTTCTCTGTAATACACCATGCTGATTGCTGAAACAACTAGAACCCATGCCTTTTGAGATTCATGTGTGAAGGCTAGAAAGATTTTTCAGAAATTCTTCTTTTGGGGGATTTTGCCCTCAAATCGTCCTTCTGTTTCTCCTCTGTAACATAAGATGTGGCCTCTGAGATTACATTGAAAGCTCTTCCTTTATCAAATGGCCTTGTGTTTGAAATTAAAGCTTGACTGAAGAATTAATTTTTTAGAGGACAGTAGTTAGGGGTTTTGCTAAAATACAATGTTTCTGTAATATTTTCCAAGCTATGTTCTTCTTAATGGATACTACACTCGCAAAAATTCCTGGGTACATCAGGGATTTGCAGAAGACAAGGCAAACTCACCAATAGGAATTTGGACCAGTTAAATTTCCAGATTAGGAACTCCCTCCATCTCTTTCCTTTCTGCAGATTTGATGTTGGAAAGACATCCACAGCATAATGGAATATAGTTTAAATTTTTTTTCCCTTCTTTTAGTGACTTCAGGGATCTAATTGAAAATAATTAGGAAGAATTGAGTAGTCTCCTACTTCAAGCTATGCTGGAAATTAGTGTCTTCCTGCCTGAACCTTTTTTCTTCATTGTAAAAATTTCTAACACACAAGAAAATTCAAACATAACAAATAATATGACAAACTTCCATGAAACCATCACCCAGCAGAAAAATAATATTACAAATACAGTTCAAATGCCCTGTATAATCTCCAGGGTATTTCCCGTCCCCAGAGGTATCCACAGTCCTAAATCTGATGTTTTACCATTCTTACGCATTTCTTTATCATTTCACTACATGTATATGTAGATCTCGNACCCAGCAGAAAAATAATATTACAAATACAGTTCAAATGCCCTGTATAATCTCCAGGGTATTTCCCGTCCCCAGAGGTATCCACAGTCCTAAATCTGATGTTTTACCATTCTTACGCATTTCTTTATCATTTCACTACATGTATATGTAGATCTCAGTGGAATATAGAAGTATTAATTTTGTTTTTAAACTTTATATAAGCAGTACCACTACTCTGTACTTAAGTCATAAAGATGTACTTGTGCATTTCCTTCTTAAAGTTTTCAAATTTTACTTTTTACACTTACAGAGTATCTTTATTCACTGAAGCACTGATTTTTGTTTTGTTCATATATATGCCCATTATCCTGTTGTACATTTACTGATTAGTCCAGTGTCCAATATCAGGTTTCCATATATGCATGGTTTACTTCTTGGTTCTCTGCTCTATTCCATTGGTCTGCCTATCTTAGCATTTATACCAAATCATCTTGCTACTGTGTTTTATTTGAATAGATCTTCGTTTCAGGTGTGGTGTATCCATCCCTCATTCTCACACGTGAGTGTGGGTATCCTTGGTTCTTTGGTCTCTCACAGCATTTAGAAGCAGTTTGTCAAACTAATGGAAATCCTGATAAGCGTTACAGTGGAGCTGTATTGAATTTAGAGAGTAATTTGGAGGAAATTAACATCTTTTTGACATTGAGTCCTCCTGTTTTCAAATATGGCATATTTCTCCTTTTAGTCATGCTGAGTGTTTCGTAACTTTCTCTATATAGTATTGTGCATCTTTTGTTAGATTTATTTCTTGATGTGTTACTTTTAAAGCTATCAAAAATACTGTCTTTTTCTAATTATATTTTTTGTTTATACTGATGGCTAGAAATATGACTGACTTTTCTGCATTGATACTATATTTAACTGTCTTGGTAAATTCTTTTACTAATGCTGATAATTGTATCAGTTCTTTTGGAAGTCTATGACACAGTTACCACTGGTGAATAATGACTTTTTTGGTTATTTTAATTCTTATATTATGTTCCGTCTACGTTGGTCAGTACCTCCAGAGCAGTATTGTAGAAGCATTGATAGCTGGCCCTATGTGTCAGTCCTGATTTTAAAGAGAATGTTTTCATTTCACCATGAAGTATGATTTTTGCTGGTCATGTGTTAGTAGATGCCTTTATTAGGTTAAGAAGGTTCCTGTCTATCCCTGATTTTCAAAGTTTTTATCATCTCTATATCTTTAAGTTTGGATCTAGACTTCAAGTAACAGATAAGAGGACTTGGAGTCCCTCTGAGTTGACACATAGACTTTCCTCCCATCAAGTCCAGAAACCTGTGCAAAACGTGAACCGTAAGCCCACGTTCAGTTCAGTCACTCAGTCGTGTCTGACTCTTTGAGACCCCATGGACTGCAGCATGCNGTGCTTTGGTTCTATCACTTCAGAGTTAAACAGACTGCTTGCTTTCCTCCCTCGTCTCTAACTGCTGGTCTTCAGCCAGTTGCTTTGTGCGAAAGAAGGAAAAACAGCCAGTGAAATTTCAGTGGTCTTTCTAGAAGGAGCAAAATAAGGAGTTAAAATAATAGCAAATATATTGGCTGCTGGCTATATTCTTCACAATGTGCCTTTTATGTCTGATTTCACATAATCATCACTGTAATTCTGAAAGGTAGATGCCATCATCCCATTTTACAGATGAGGAAATTGAGGCACTAAAGTTAAGTAACTTGACACGATTGCATAGTCAGCACATGAGGCAACCAGGATTTCAATTCAGACAGTCATATTGCCTCCCTACAAACCCAGACCCTTCTGATTTGTTATACCAAAATGAGTAGACTATGTTGAAATCTGTTCAAAACTGAGGAACTAGAAAGGAATAACTTATTTTACCTTAAAACAAAGGCCAGGGTGAGACATATGACTGACAGCCTAGGAAACTTAGTTAACATGACACTTCAGGTGAATCTGTGGGTTGAGATACCAAGCTTGAACTTGCCATAAATTGACCTCATGTATTAATAGAATCAGCTCCTTGTCTGATCACTGGCACTCATCACCATCAGAAAAGCAGGTGAGGGTCTGCACAGGCTGCAGAGGTCAAGGAAAACCTGCAATCCTGCAGGGTCCGTTAATAACCCCATTTGTCCAAAGAATTCTGGACATCATTTAATCATGCCTGTCCTGCTCACAGTGTTCCACTGCTTCATTTCTGTGGCAGGAGACAGCGTCTCTTATTAAAAATAAGACTTGGAGGGAGATCATACACAGGCACCCAGCTTCATGACTTTAAAATTTTAACTGCAGCCTTTAACTTCAAAGCTGGAGATGGTTCAGAAGTCCAAGACCTCAATAAATCGGGTTAGAAAAAGGCCTATTGTTTTGGGATTATTCTCAGCAAAATAGAGGTAAGTTTCAAAAGAACTGACAAAACATGAAGGACAAGATTAGTTCAGTGCACATTAAATTTACTAGTCATTTCAGGTAGTAGGCTTCATTGTGGGGTGGATAGGGTGTGGGCTGTTTTGTTTTATTTTTCAGTGCCAGGCTTATATATATTATTTCATTATTGCAAGAACCCTACATGGCCAGTATTCTCCAACTTTCAGAGAAGGATGTTGTAGCTCAGAGAAGGTCAATAACTGAGCCAAGGGCAGAAGCGATTCTACCTCAGGCAGGACAGAGCCACAGTCTTTCTATCCCCCTGCATCATGCATCAGAGGAGCACTTGGCCCTTTGAGACGTTTAAAGATGCTTTATCAGAATTTTTCTAAAACCTGGAACTCAGTATAGACTTTACTGTTTTCTCTGAAGCTGCTGCTGCTAAGTCACTTCAGTCATGTCCAACTCTGTGTGACCTCATAGACGGCAGCCAGGACAGCTCCCCCGTCCTGGGATTCTCCTGGCAAGAATACTGCGGTGGGTTTGCATTTCCTTCTCCAATCTGGAACAGTGGTTCTCAGATTTAAACATGCAGCAGAATTCTTGGAGGGCTCCTGAGAACATGGATGGCAGGAGCCCACCCCCAGAGCTTCTGATTCCCTAGGTAGAGGAATGTGCCCATTCTCTGGGCCTAGAATGCATATTTCTAGCAAGTGCCAAGGTATTGGCCAATGGTTCAGGTCCGGGGATCACAGATGGAGCGAGCAGCCGGGTGACTTGCCACTTATGGTAACCTTGTGGCCTCTGTAGCGTAGCTCCTTGTTCATGAACCATGGGCTAGATTCTGGATGAAAAAGCTCCAGGACAATGTTGGCTCCGTCCACATACATGTGTGTAGTATCAGTGTATGATCCGCGAGGTGGGGGGAAGATGCTTTGACCCAAACCATGGTTTTTCCCCTGCTAATGTATAGTGTTTTTCAGCTTCTGTAAAATTCTTAAGAGTCTAAAGGATACATCTTCTGAAATAACCAAATAATCAGGGGGGCTGGGGTGCCTAAGTCAGTCTTAATGCCAACTTCCTCACATAAGGTCACATGGGCCCTGGTGGTGGTTTAGTCACTAAGTCGTGTCTGACTCTTGTGACCCCATGGACTGTAGCCTGCCAGGCTCCTCTGACCATGGGTTTCTCCAGGCACGAATACTGGAGTGGGTTGCCATTTCCTTCTCCAAGGGAATCTTCCCAACCCAGGCCTGGGTCTCCAGCATTGCAGGCAGATTCTTTACCGACTGAACTATGAGGGAAGCCCCTCATGTGGGCACTAAAATTCACAGAACTGACTCTCCATCAGAATTGCTGCAGGAGCTTTTAGCATTCCTCATGGGCCCCTGGGTGGCTTCTTAAATTTGTGACATCTAAACTCTTATCAAATATGTTATTAATTTCTTTCATAGAAACATCATTTGAAGCACTATGTATTTTTTGGTGAATGGTGTGAATCCAATCTGATTTGATGACATATTAATTACCCTACTATGCTCAGTGATAGATTAAATGAGTTAATTTTTTTTTTAATTGTAGACATTGGCTCTGCCTCTTGCCCATGTTTTCTTTGATAATGTCATTGAAGATTGATCTAACCAAACCTGAATGAAGGAGAGATGGCTAAGTTACAGAAGCTGTTTTTCAGAACCACCAATATGTGTGATTCGTGTCTTGGGTCAGTTGGGTTACCTATTAAAAACAACAGTTAAGGCACAGGATGTTGGGTGGTGGACCAAGGGATGCAGAATTGCCTTGCTTCAGCAGCACAGACTAAAACTCTGAAAAGAAGGTTCTCGGCCATCAACAGGACTGATGCCAAAGAAAGCTTCAGCTCAACACATAATCTCACCTACCCTTGGTTTCAAAACCCAGTAGCTAAACTCCTTAAAGATGCACCTCCTTTTGTTTCCCAGAGCCTCCATCCCGCTTTATTAATCAGAGCCTTCTCTGTGCCTCCTGAAGCAGGGGCCCTGTGTCCTCAGTGAGGCACTGTCTAGTTGTTCATCTTGGTGGAGCGTCTTTGGAGACATAGGTTAGTCTTTAAAGTCTTAAAGAGTTTTCTAGCAGCCTGTGAGGATAATCTGGTGAAAGCTTTGGATGCCTAAAAGGGATGAGACAGCTGAGAGGAAAGACATACCCCAGAGTATTTCCATTGGTATCTATTGGGTGTCGGTATCATTGGTGGTTTTAATTTTCTTTTTATCTCTGTTTAGTAAATGTTCATTATGGAAGAAAGAATACAGGAACTTTTTTTTTTCTTAAAAATGTCATAAATATTGTTCTTCTAATCTCTCTTGATGGTAGCATCATTTAATAGACTTGGCATCCTTAGGCCAGTGTTATGAAGGAGGGATGCACTCAGACACACTACCTTATGGTCCCTTTGTAATTAGACTAGATAGCTCTCCTGCTATTAGCAAGATCAAGTCCATGAAAAAACTTTTCAATGAAGCATACATTTCCTACCAATGTGAAAAGTCCACCTGTTTTATATTAGTAGCAATTAAAATGTCATTTAAGCGCAGCAGTTATTACCATGGCAACTGCCTGTTAAGATTGTTTTTCCATCCCTTGAAGAATGGGCAACGAGATGTGTGCCTTTTAAAACTGCTACGTTTTTCATTGCTCTCCTTTTATCTGTATTTTCTCAAGGTTACTCTGGAAGACCAAACAATGTTGCTAGTTATAAAGCTGACTTGCTCTGGTCTTAGCAGGTTGCCTGATTTAGTGGGACTGGAAAAGGTTTTTATCACAGGGAGAGCCAGATGGGAGGTCGGCTTCCCCCATCTCCTTTTTCCTTCCCATCAACCCCATCGTTCCACTTCTGGAGCTGGCGGCTGCTGCTCTCAGGGCTGGCAGAAATGCCTTTCTGAGGGTCGGGGATCTTCCCCAAGGAGACAGCAGCCATCAGAGACACCGTGAGCCTCAGGAGCCTGGTGTCTAGCAGCAGATAGGTCCGGTGTCTGAGCGGTGGAGGTCACCATGCACAGCCAGGCGTGTGGACACAAGTTAGATGCTGCATTTGAGGGAACTCTTTCCAATCTGTACTCCTAATTTCACTGGTTTAGAATGTGCTTGCTATGTTCAAGTCGGGATGAAAAAATGACTAAATGTTGGGCTTTAGGGATTCATGAAAAATGATTGATATCAAGTCTCCAAATGAGGCTGAGACTGAGCCTAAAAGGGGCTTGGACACAAACCAATCGTCCTCCACCAAGCAGAGCTACTCAGGATCACATCAAGAACCATGAATAGGGATGTGGAGGAATTTTCAAAACCTCACATTATGGTAAACCTTGGGAACTAGCAAAGAAAACTGCAAAATTTCTTCCTCTGCAAATCTTGAACTCCTTTTGTACAACAAGATAGTTTTTGGGGTTTTTTTAGTTTTTTTTTTTTTTTTTTTTGCAAAAAAGCAAAGAAATGGACTAGATAAATTCTCTGCTCCTCCTAAGCCAGGATGCACAGGACTGAAAAGGCAAGGCAGAAAATCTCCTGGGGCAATTTCTTCTTAAGGAGAAAGCCATTCCCGTTGGACCTGGGGGCTTCAGATTACACCGTTGCTTTTAAACCTGAAACAGAGACATTTAATTTGATGAGAACAGAAATCCTCCTTTCCAGCGCCCCAAATCTAAATGTTTCTTCCCTGGGTTTATAGCACTTCATTAAATAACCCATAGATAACACAGGGACTTTCTTCCCTGGCATTGCAATCCTGTAGCGTCAGAACAAAGACTGTGTGTGTGAGAGACAGGCAGGGGCTGGAGATGTTTGTTTACTGGAAGGGAGAAAACTAAGATTTAAAAATTGCAGTTAGGGGAGTCGCAGGTCACTTGCTCGCCTCTGGGCGCTGTTCTGTGGTGGCCGGCGAGGCGAGCCCCTGGGAGCCTGCGGGAGGGCGGCCTGGGGAAGATGCAGAACCAGTGAATGGAGAGGCCGCCGTGCGGGGGAGGGGCCGCCTCGTCCCCGGGAGGTGGAGGTGCAGCCGGGAACTTGGAGATTCCGCTCAACCTAAGGAATGATTTTTTCTCATCAACAGTAAGTGCCATTTCGATCATCCGCTCTGCATCTGGGAGGGGCGGCTGCTGTCTCTGGGTGTCTCTCTCGCGCTCCCATGTTCCTTACAATAGAAATGACCGATGAGATGGTGGCTGCCGAGTGTGTGTGCTCGGCCATCGGGGGATGGGTTCTTTCCACTGTCAGCATGCCGTGCGGTGTCTGCAGCCAGCCTTTGACAAGCTGGGCAAGAGAAGTGATTCTGCTGTGGGGAAAATGGAAGTCCTCCGGCTTCAAAGAGGCGATTAGCTCAAATGTGATGTCCCTGCCCTCAAATCAGGGCTTCAGGATCTTGGAGTAATTGATTACCTTACTACAGGGCTGGTTAGTTGTTTACAAAGATGCAATTATGCAGAATTCATACAATGTTTTTAGCAACTGACAGCTGCCCACGAGTCTGAATGTCCATTTTAGTACAAATTCAGATACTCAACCATCTCAATTTTCCTTTTTAAGTTATGCAGTCCACATTGGCATGGGAATTTTTCTAGCTTATGCTGATCCAGGACCTTAAGCATTTAACTGTAGACCCTTTTGCATGGAGAAAATAGAACTGCAATGTAAACTCTTCCATATACATGAATTTGATATTTAAAGCTTCCCTCACACGTTAAGACTTAGGCCTGACTCATGAAGTGATATTTATTTACCTGGCTTAATTTTTATTTTTGAGAGAGAACAGGGTTCATAGGTATTAAATTCCCATCCATCGCTAGATGGAAAACTTTATTCACCTTGATTATTTTCTGCATTTCTACCCATAAGCCCCACAAAAGAACTTCTAAAATGTATACTCTTTGGCAAATATCTTGTTTTGTTTGGCATTATATTAAAATGTGTTAATTTTATTCAGGTCTTCCAATAGTTCATATAGGTGAAAAACTTCCTCTTTGCACTTAAATATTTTGGCTTTCCAGTCCTCAAAACTGGAATTCAGCTCAGGGAATTGTGTTTATTTTTTCCAGAGAAACATAATTTGTTGAAATATATGTGTGATTAGTATTAGTCAAGCGCATCTGGGGTGAACCATGGGCCAGTGCCGAGATGGTGAGCTACTTAAGCTGCCTGGGTGGTTGATGCAGTCCAGAATTGTGCTTGCTTCCCTGTGCCAACAGTCTGCTCTCTGAATGGATTTCCTTGTTCCCAGTATTAACTCGAGATTTAAAATTTTCCAAGATCAAAATTAACAAGGCATAACTAGGAGGTCGGTTGCCTGGGTTGGCAAATGACGTGTACTTCCTGACCTGGGAAAGGTGAGGATTAGATAATTATATTAGTTTCTGCACAGAATAGAACCATACAGACTAAGCAGTACATCTGATGGTTCTCAGAGTAAGTCTTAGTATGATCATCTGAGGAACAACATTCGTTTATACCACTGGGCTTTTGGGGATATTTCACATTTGGGGATATTTGGTCAGAGGTTGGGACATAGAAGCAGGTTAAGTGCTGACTGATTGAATGTTTTGTAGCTTATTTTCCTTTCCCTCCCACCCTCTCCCTTCCTCTTTTTTTTTTTTTGGCCCCAAGCGTGCATGTAATGTGTATGCTTGGAGTTCTTTGCATGTCTAATATAGAACCAAGGTCTAGGAGCATGTGTGACTCGTAGAATACCAGCAAATTGTCTGTGGCTGGATGGCTCGAAGGTGCTCTGATCTTTACCTCTTTCCTTTAAAATGTATTATGACCATCTCTTTTATGAAAAACACAAGTTTGAAGGGATGTGTGAATGTTACTTGCTCATTCAGAAGATATTTATTGAACACTTCCTATATTGTATTATAATGTCAAATTAGATCATGACCCCTGGGTATAAGTTATCTTGGAATCCTCAGGATCTTCACAGGACCCCAGACAAAGTCAGTGCTTAAAGTTTATTGAAAGGAAATCATGAAGGGGTAAAGTGAGCACTCAAAATGCAGCATTTAGTAGGTGGGTTCCTACCCTTTGTTGTGTTCCAAAGCCTGGTCATATTCCCTGACAGAGATGAAAACCATCCTGTACCCCTGCATATGTGCACATTATCATGTGTAGGTTTATATGAACCATCATGAGAAAAGTGCTTAAGAACAGCAATTCTGGCCAGATGGCCCAGGTTGACATCCTTCCTCTGCCATTGAATGAGTATGTTACCATGGCAAATTATTTAACCTCATTGCCTCAGTTACCTCATCTGTCAAGTGGGCATGATTCCATACTGATTTCACAGCACTGTTGTAAGGATTACATGAGTTAACTACTATATATAAAGCACAACAAGCCTGACACATATAGATGTTGGCATTTTAGTAATATAGTTTGTGAACTATAAAGCATACCCAATGTAGGAATTTTTAACGAATGGGATAACAGAGAAAGTCTAGTATTTTATTCCCACACCTAACTGGTTTAGACACCAGTGGGCCCCATATTTTGGGCGCCACTGGCCTTGAGTACCATAGTCCTGGGGATGCCAAGCTAATTATGCATCCACCTTCCCATATTCCCCCCTCTACTTGTTGCACACCTCACCCTTAACAGGATTCAGGATCACTGCATCTTGCTCTTTTTGTTCCCATGTTATCTTGTTACTTGTTAGCTTTCTTCATTTAAAAAGTTGCATTCTAGTCCTTTTCTTTCAAAATAAAGAAACTGAGATCCTTATGATGGAGTAGGGTCAGGTGCTGGGTGAAGCAGTGGGGGCTGCCATTCTGGGAGAAGAGAAGGGGAAGGGTGGGGAAGCAGGGCGCTGTGCAGAGGCGCTGGTCTGAGCACCTCTCCCCACCTACAGGGAGCTCTCAGGGCCGCGCTTCTCTAGCTGGAGCCTCCCAGGAGGGCAGCCCCTTGCAGACTACATGGAAGACTTTGTCCCATGGGGCCTGGGGTTCCCAACTGCTCTGGCATTGTTTGGAGTGTTCCTTCTATTCCCCAGGCAGTCAGGGTGACAAGACATTGGGGTGAGGAGGGTCTAACTCTAAAGCCAGGGGAATAAAGGAAGGATCTAGGTTACAGCTGCATCCAGGCCTGGCCCCAGATTCCATTGCTTCCTTTTTAATAAATCATCTTATAGCTTTAAAGGAAACTTCTTGTGGTATTTGCAGTAAGAATGTAATTTGGAAAATCTACCTTCTTCAGATCATCGCAACCACAATTTCTAGGCGTTTATCTCTGTCAGGCACTGTGCCAAATGCCTTTCATGTATTTATATCTCATTCTGTCCTCTCAGCCACCTAGTGGAGGAAGGTACCACTGTTCACACAGTTTTACACATGAGATTAAACAGAGCCAGGACTCATAACCAGACCCTTAACACAAACTATGTGCTCTTCATCACCAGGCTCCTTGGACTCCTTCCAAGCTTGCCTTCCTCATGGCACTACGAGGATAAAATATTTATAAAAGGACCGTGTGAGGGCCAATGCCATATAAATGAGGCCTTATTGTAGCAGTGGGTGATCCCAGTCATCAGTCATGAGAGCTTAGTGAGTGAGCATAGTGAGTGCTTGCTTTATGCCAGAGGATTTATATGCATCCCCTTGTTTGTCTCAGAAACCCCTACAAGGTTGATAATTTGCTGGTTAACAAGGAAACTGGGAATCAGGAAGGTTAGGTCCCTTGCTGGGTACACAGCTTATAGATGGTACAGTGGGACTCAGACCAGGGTCTGCTCACTCCAGGGCTCTGGCCTGCAAGTTGCCCAGATGCTACCACCTTCCTGAAGCAGAGGGGACCTGAGAATCCTGCTGGAGGTGAGGGACTGAGGTAGAAGGATTTTCCCTAAATTGTAAAACTAACTGGAAATAGAACTGAAGCTAGAAATCATTCCCCAAGGTTGATTGGGCTTCTCTGATGGCCCAAATGGTAAAGAATCTACCTGCAATGTGGGAGACCAAGATTCAGTCCCTGAATCAGGAAGATGCCGTGGAGAGGGGAATGGCTACCCACTCCAATATTCTTGCCTGGAGAATCCCATGTACAGAGGAGCCTGGTGGGCTACAGTCCGTGGAGTCACAAAGAGTCAGATATGACCAAGCGACTTAACACACACACCCAAGGTTGATTTTGTCAATAGTGTGCAAAAAAGAACATAATAAAAAAAAAAAAAAAAACCTCTCTGGTAATACGTAACTCTATGGCTTTACTAGATAGTCACGTGGACTAGAGGTGCTCATACGTATTTATTCATTCAAGAAATGTTTGTAAACACCTCCTGGCCGCTAGGTGGTCTGAGGGTGTGCAGTGCACGCAGACGGGGCCGCATGCCACCTGGCTACTGTGGACTTTGTCTGGATGGGCACAGCGAATGAGGGATGCGAACACACTTAATGCTGGAGAGCCCCAGGGCTGTGGGAGCACATGGGCGAGAAGCCCCCAGCTCATCTCAGAACAGCGGTAGAAGCTACGGGAGAAGGAAAGGGAGCTGGTTTGTGGAGGGCAGGGCTGGAGGCAGACAGGCCACAGACTGCCTGAGGAATTGAAAGGGTCAAGGTTTTAAACTGATATGTCAGGGTAGGCGAGGGCTGTGGAAGGATTTGAATGAGGATCGGACGCTGTATACTTCAGCCACAGAACCAGAAGCTGGTAGGAGGGTGAGGGGGCAGCAGGAAGCTGTTCACAAGCAGTCAAGGAAGAGATGCTGGTGGCCGGGGCAGGCGGGGCACTTCCTGTGAGTTACAGTCAGTGCCCCAGTTTCTCTTTCCAGCACCGCGGGATGCAGTTCTGATAGCACCTCATAACGTGAGTATCAGTAAGTGGGAACTTTCCATCGTTGCCATTACCTCAAGTCTCTGGGATTAAAAAAGCCCACGGATTACCAGAGCAAGCCCTCACTTGCTCTGCTTGAGGATTTTCACATTGTGGGGATCTGTCTGGAGATCATCTTCCCTCAGCCCCTGCATCTCTCCCCCTTGACGGCACTTTGACATGCCCGAGAGCTCTCTGTGTACGCTGATGCCAAGCGTGTTAGTTCACGTGTACTCCATGCCAAGCCAGGTGGATTGATTGGGTTAAATGGAGCTGGAACCGTGCTTGCTGATGGCGTGTCCACCCCTCCCTTCTTGCTCAGACAGCTGCCCCACGATGGGCTGGTTCCTTGTGTGCAGCGCCGCCTGTGCCTCAGGCTGGATGTGGCGGGGTTTGGCACATGCTCTGTGCTGACTCAAGGAGAGGGTCTCGTGAGAGGCATCTAGGGCCACAGACCCCCAGTAAGCCTGGTGTGTAACATCTTTACCCGGGATGGAAGGTCCCTGTCTGCTGTGACCTTGGTGGTACCCAAGACAGGAACTGGACAGAAGTCACATGTGGTGATGTTAAGATGGAAAGAAAGAAATGGCATCTCCTGACTCCTCTGGAGCCCCGGAAAGATGTACTAGGTCTCAGGGGATCCCACCTTGGGAATGATAGGATTTTACATGTACCTGGGTAGATTAACTCTTAGTCTGTTTAAAAATCAACCTCAACAGCAGTGTTGTAAACTGTCCCATATTCTGTGAAAACTTGTATCTGGTGACATGAGCATTATCCCTGCTATAAAATCAGTACCCAAGGATGATTCCTTTTTACTCTCCAACACACTTATGGGTGCATTTTTCTCACCACTAAACATTGTGCTTTTGTTTTCCATCTCTTTTTTTTTTTTCCCCCTGCAAATATATTTAGGGTGAAGAAGTTGAAGGAGACCTTCGCTTTTATTCAGCAGTTAGACAAAAACATGAGCAACCTTCGCACTTGGTTGGCTCGGATTGAGTCTGAGCTTTCTAAGCCCGTGGTTTATGATGTCTGTGACGATCAAGAGATCCAGAAGAGGCTTGCTGAGCAGCAGGTGGGGAAGTGCGGAATGGGTTTTTGTCAGGGCCCACTCACTCAGACCTGTCTCACGCTGGCTGTGTGTTTTAGCGAGTTGACATCCATAGTATTGGTTCGTTTCTTCCAGAGAAAGCTGACCACCTATCTGTGTCCTTGGGGGTATGAGGCATCTGTCTCTTACACCCACACCCCACCATTCATGTGTCTCCTTGTGAAATATTTTGAATAATGTTTAAGATGCAGACCTTAATTGTAGTGATAAATAAGGGTTTTTTTATTTTCCTTTACTTTGATCTTTGTTTTTTGGTAACATAGTTTTGGCAATGAATTGAAAGAAAAATAATTTTCCAACCAAACAAGGTCTTCATGGGACAATACTTGATGGGTCTGATAGAGCTTCAAAAAAGTGAGGGGCTCGAGGGGTGGGGAATATAGAGGACCAATAGTGGAGGAAGCCTCTCCTGTGGATGTTCTGTACATTTCTGCCATCAGTTCTGTCCCCTCTTAGCCAACCCTGGAAATCCCACAGTTTGAACACCATTGAGTCCTGCCCCCTTACCTGGTGGGTACTCTTTAGTCTCACTGACTTGTCAAATCCACTCTCCTGCCCTCCATGGGCTCATGTTCAGAAACTCATTCTCATATGCAGTGCCCAAGCTTCTCTTTGTTTTTAAAATAGCTAAGTTTATGTTATTTTAGTAGCTTTCCTTCTTGTTTTTCACAGCCTTGTGAACACATTCGGTTTTAACCATATAAAGTAATATGGTCGCCATCAAGTTCACAGACTTGTATGTTTTCTTCCTGTTTCCTCCAAAACCTTGGTGTGTGTTTGTAACTCACCAGGCAGGGGCGATTCACCCACATATCACAGCTGCTTGGGGGCTGAACCTTTTTCATCAGATTATCATCAAGGCCAGAAGGCCACTCCTTGATGATAAATTCTCTTTGATAATACTCTCAACTTAGATCTTTATTTAATCCTATTACATTTTACTGTTTGAATAATGCCTATTCTCTGATTTTTAAACTAGTATGTTTAGCAATGCTCCAAAGTAAAAATACTGGTTTTTCCACTTAGTCTCAGAAATTTAAGTATATCTTTTCCGTTGAGGTCATCTGTATTCCATCTTTCTTTTGTGGAGAAATGAATATTGCTATAACCACCATGTTAATGGACACTGCAGAGATTTTCATGCCTTTTCAGTATAGTCACAGCTACTAAATATTATCAGCTTTAATTACAAGATTGACCCATTAGGTTGGATTTCTTTGAATAATCTCTTCATAGACAGGCCTTACGTATAACCATTTACCCTGACTGGTGAGCTTTTTCAGGTAAATAGAACCAAAACTGACAACATTTTTCCCCTTGAAGAATGACTGGCTAAATTTGGCAGGTGCTGATTATATAAATGTGTTAACATTTTGTAGATCTGACGTGTGACAAACATCATTAAATTGCAGGGAATTTATTCCCGAAAGTCTGTAATTTGGAGCAGCTGCCGTTCTCTTGGCCGCGTTTGTTCCTGTCTTCTGAAATGGTGTATAATTTTAATCTGGCTGATTTTAAGTTTTCCTCTTCATAGAACTTAGAATCACCATCATGGAATTCTTATCCTTTGGTTATAAAACAAATTATGGAGCTAGTGTTCAGGACCACATTGCTATAAAGAAATCAGATATTATATTAATTTCCTATTATACTGTCACAAATTACTACCAATTTAGAAGGTTAATGCACATGTATCATCTTATAGCCCTGGAGGTCAGAAATCTGGCACAGGGCTGAGGTCAAGGTGTTGCCAGGGCTACATTCCTTTCTGGAGGTTCGACTGTTAGTGTTCACTGACTCAGTGGTGTCCAACTCTTTGTGACCCCATGGACTGCAGCCAGGCTTCTCTGTCCGTGGAACTCTCTGGGGATCGAACCCAGGTTTCCTGCATTGCAGGCAGGTTCTTTACTATCTGAGCCACCAGGGGAAGTTTTAGAGGAGGACCCGTTTGTTTGCCTTGAGTTCCTAGACGTTGCCTAACCCTAACCCTCATTTCTTGGTGCGTGCCTCCCTCCTCCATCTTCAAAGCCAGCAACTTTGCCTCTCTCTCTGCCTTTCTCCCTCCAATTGTCTCTACTACTTTTAAGGACCCTTGAGATTCCATTAGACTCACCCAGAGAATCCAGGATAATCTCCCTGTTTTAAGGTTGATTGGCACGCTTAATTCTCCTTTGCCGTGTAACCTAGCATAGCTACAGTTCTGGGGATAAGGACCTGGTTCTTAAAATGCTGATATTCTGCCTACCACAGATGTCCTGAGGAAACCTTTAGTATTCTTATTTAAAATTTTAAAAAAGTATAACTTAACCTAGACCTTAATGCTCCACCCAAAACCAAAAAATGTGTCCCACACAAAAAAGTATGGGCCATTAGAAAAAAACTTTACCTGTGTCACTGCCACTAATTTAAGTATCATAAATTGCTTGATTACTTCCAGAAATAAGACCCAAGCTTGAGATCACCTAGTCCTACCTTCTGCAGAAGCCCTCAGGTCCCCAAAGTGATTGAGCTGTGAGGTCCCTGGACCCTCACTGTATTATCCTTGGGAGCCTGGTGCAGAAAGGGTCAGACCTTACCGACGTCTTTTTGCTTCTCTTCTTTCTGAGAAACGCTTTAGATAGTAAGGGTCGTATTGTTATTCCTGTAGAATATGTATCACCTTCAAAATGCAAAGGAAGCAATGGCCACCTCTGTGACATTTTTAAACCATGAACCACTTTCACTGAGTCTTCAGCATTTCTCTCCAGTTTTCTTTGGCTTCTTGGTTCTCTGTGGAGGTGCCTGATGGTGGCCTGGGGGTTAATTATCCTGCACCCTATAATTACCAGTAGTCCCCTCCCCAGTGGGTCATGTCAGCTTTCTGCAAAACCCCCAAACCACTCCCCAAGACCACCCTGCTGGACTTGCTTGACCCCCCCAGCGCCTCCCAGGAGACAGTCTGGAGCTACTACCTGGGGTCCCGCGGCACACCCCGTGGTTCTTGCCCTCACCCTGGCTTTCCTCTTTGCTGCCCTTTGTTTCGTCTTTTCCTGGTTCCTGGTGTGTTCTCATCCTTCCCAGCTGCATTCTCGGCCCTAGCTTCCTGCCTCCCCCGGCTCCCTTAGCCCTTTTCCAGCTCTAGTGCTCTCTGCCACCTGCTCAGGAACAGAAACACAAAGCAAACAGGCGCCCATGTTTCCAGAACTGTTGGCAAAAGTCTTTCACGTGGTTTTAGGATGTTTCTTAAGTTAGATTCATCTCTGCATTTGAACACTTTGGAAACCAGGGGCCTCACCACAGGTGCTAGTGGTGGGATTATCTCAGTTTGCAAAATGTCGCTTGTCTAGGACTTCACCGGTTTGTATTTTAAAATAGAGTCCACTATTTATTTTATACTTTACAAACTGACTAGTTCACACTACAGTTGGCCGTTTTGTGGTGTTTTAAAAGTTTTGGAAATTTTGAAAAACTTGAGGCTCCTTTTTTGCCAAGATGTTCATGGTCTTTTATAAAGCAACGGAGAGCCCATTTCTTGCCATCATTCACCGTTTATATTAATCAGTTTTCTTTAGCTGTTTCATTCAGTATAAGCTGAGTAGAAAATGTAGAGTAACTGCAAAGAGGCTATTAAAATACATGGCATTTATGTTTATCCATAGACTAGATTTTCTCAATGCTTTTCAGTCAAATCCTACCAAGCAAGGTCGGGGGCAGGTACCATTTTTGAAAGGTAATTGTCAGTATTCATTTAGCACCAGCATTAAGATTCCTTATTTAGCAAAACAGTTAAAAGGGACTTGTCAATAGCTATAAATTTTAAGGAAGCCTGTGGCAATTCTGTGAACTGGTGAGAATTCTTAAATCTGAAATTCTATTAAAGCTAATAAAGCTAGTCTTCCATTGACCCCAAGATGACTGCCCCCCATTACAGCATCTCAGACATTTGTCCTAGACTGCAGAGCTTACAGAAAATCACCTGCATGTCTCTCTTCATAGGACATATGGTGATGAACTAAAAAAAAAACACATTTTCTTCTGAATGTAACTTTGAGGTATCCATTGTTCATAAGTTAGGATCTGTGTTGAGAACTGCTTGATTTAAAACTTCATTTGAGTGTTAGCATTTTGTTCTTTTGTTTCCACCTGGACACAGCACGAGACAAATGTGCATTTATCAGAAGAAGAGTAGGAAAACATTAGTCCTATCTAGTAATCCAGTCATAATCTCCAAAATTTTTAAATATTGAGATGACCTGGAATAAACTTCAGGCTGCCTTTCTGTAGACAATGGTAGACGCTGTTTATAAAATAACCCCTCTTAAAATGAACTTTGTTGAATCCAGGGAACTTTTTGTTGAATCCAGCAGTTCATTTAACTTTGTCTATTTTGCGGTGTAGGTTAGGTAGTAAGCTGAGTGGCGTGGCCTCATGACAGTTATCACAGAGTTTGGATATCAGGAGAGGACTAACTCATCTAGAATAGCAGGACAAACAGGCTGTTCGCCCCGCCCTCACCCAGCCCTGCCCTTGTGTGCAGAAGCAGCACTCCCTGGGTGATAACTGAAAATGCTGTGTTTATTCTTAAACAAGTTTTCCAGCGACCATGAGCTTTCTCTTGGTGAGCCTTCATTTTCCTGAATCAGCAGTGCTCTCCCCAGCATGGGACAAGACCCCAGAGACCCCGCCCCCTCCCCCATGATTTGGAGGGCAAAGTCTCTACCCCAAATTCTTCCCTTGGGCCCATGGAGCCCTAGGATGCGCTCGTGGGGAGGCTGTGGGCACCGTGCCACTGTGTCCACAATTTCGGGGGTGGACTGTATGAAGATAGCTCAGAACTCGGTAGATTTAAGAATCCTGTGACCCGTAAAAGGTTAAGAGTTTGTGTTGCTGAAGTCTTAGGTCCTGTTCAAGACAGTTTTCCAAGGAAGATCTCCTGAAAGCCAAATCTAAACTGGAGGCCTTTGAGATTGGATGGTGTGGAGTAGATCGAATGCCACCCCAGAGTCTGGGGTGGTGGGCCGTCAGAGAAGGGAACCCCCATTCCTTTGCCTCCTTTACCTAGTCAGTTCAACACCTTCATCCCCTGGTTGCCCACAGTTAGGCCTCCAGTCAGGTGCTGTAGCACAGGGGTTGCACAAAGGTGACTCGGCCTGAATTGCGGAGTCCCAGGTAGAAATGCACGCAGGACTGTGTCCCCTAGGCTGGAAGGAGGGGCGGGGTCCTTTGATGCCAGCCCTCACAGTGCCTCTTCTCTCCTGCTGTTGCAGGACCTGCAGCGAGACATTGAGCAGCACAGCGCAGGGGTGGAGTCTGTGTTTAACATCTGTGACGTCCTCCTGCATGACTCGGATGCCTGTGCCAACGAGACCGAGTGCGACTCCATCCAGCAGACCACCAGGAGCCTGGACAGGCGCTGGAGGAACATCTGTGCCATGTCCATGGAGCGGCGGATGAAGTAAGGGCTGAGCTGCCCCCAGGTGATTTAAGTGTGGCCGGCCGACTCCATGTTCCCGTCTGACCTATGTAACAGTGACCGTTAGCTTCACTGAGGGACGTGCTGAGTGCTGGCGGGGAAGGCTCAGTAGGTGTGGCCAGTCCTTATTAAAGAAATCATTCAAGGAAAGCATGATCAGGGTCATGTCTCTCCCTGGCTCTGCTGTGTCTTGGGTGTAACCGCGGGTCACACTGTATTAAAGTGTCCCAGCTCTGTGTGGTGGAAGACGCCTGTCTCCTGTTGGGTGACCACTGTGAAGCTGGAGTTCAGAGAGGCCTGGTGTTCCCAGAAGAAGGGTGTCCTGACCACGAAGCGATGTCTCTGGTTATTTCCTGGAAGGGGTAGCAGGATCACCCCCGCCCCCCCGACCCCCAGACATTTAGTGCCAATGCATGGCACCAGGGCTGGAAGTGGGACTGGTCAAGGGACAAGAAGCTGTACGAAAGCTCTGATTGGAATGGGCAGCTTGCATTGAGTTCTTTCCTTCTGTTAGAATTGAGGAAACGTGGAGGCTGTGGCAGAAGTTTCTAGACGATTACTCCCGCTTTGAGGACTGGCTCAAGGCCGCCGAGAGGACAGCAGCCTGTCCGAATTCCTCCGAGGTGTTGTACACAGTTGCCAAAGAGGAGCTGAAGAGGTTTGAGGTAAAGACCCAATGCCCCCCCACCCCTTCCAGCCAGTGGTCCTGAGAAGCGGGGACTCGCAGGGCTCGGGGATGTCTACAGGGTCTTCCCATGAGTGGCAGGCTTCCCCACCCCTAGTCAGGTCCACCCAGTTGGCATCGGCTGCTCCAGAGGCTTTGCAGGGCATTACTGATTTATGCCAACCACCCGGCCGAGACCTTGAAAGGCTGTTCTCTGGTAGCATCAAAAGAATGAGTGAAGCTAGCAACTCGTGCCTTTCATTTGGGGATGGACATTTGAGGCGGGTGGCCTGGGGCCTGGAAGGGGTGTCCTGGCACCCTGGAGTTGTGGCCCTGACGGCTGCCCCCCGTCCTGCTGTGCTGCAGGCCTTCCAGCGGCAGATCCACGAGAGGCTGACGCAGCTGGAGCTCATCAACAAGCAGTACCGGCGGCTGGCCCGCGAGAACCGCACCGACACGGCCAGCAAACTGAAGCAGATGGTGCACGAGGGCAACCAGCGCTGGGACAACCTCCAGAAGCGGGTCACGGCCATCCTGCGGAGACTCAGAGTAACCCCCTCTACGTCACCGGGTCATCTGTAGATGCTGGGGGGTTGTGGGAAGCTGATAGTTGAAATCAGTGAGGCTTCTAACAAAAGCAGCGGGTAGAAGGTGTCTCTTGAGGCCTAAGCTGTCTTAACATTCTTCCCGCAGAGCCTTCCCCTTTGTCTAAGCCCAAAGCTGCCATGAAAGCTGCCCTCCTCCCCAAATTTTTTTTTTAAAGAAGTTATTTGCTTCAGAATAGGCTCGAACCTGTTTATGGGATTTGTGTTACCAAATACCTTGCTTTTTTCAGCTTGTGTCACCCTTAAGGGTGACACCCACACCGCCCAGGGTCTGGGGCACCCTCGTCACTGGGTCTGGTGAAGGTACCTCTTAATCTCAGAAGAGGCCCACTTTGCCCATCTGCCCGCGTGTCCTATTGGCTCTTGCACTGTGAGGGGATGGACAGAGCCCCCTCTGTACTCGGGGTTGGGGACAGTGACTGTTCTCCCAATTTAAGAGCAGCTGATGAACCTCAAATGTTGGGTTTGGTTCTGGGTTATAAACAATCACCTTAGAGTTCTGTAACTCCTAAGACATCATATGTCAGCCCTTTGTGAGTCCAGGTGTAAACTGATAGGACCGGTGTGGGTGGTGGCTGCAGGAAGTAATTTTAATCCTTGATTCTGTTCTCAAGGCAGAGTGCTCTTAAAGCCATTCTAAGAAAAGGCAAATCTGGGTATGTGTTTTATTTTGTTTTTAACCTTCTCAGGGAGAAGAAATTGGCTAGCTTCTCAGACACCCCCTTGTGTTAATTTCTTTATCTCCTGCTAATTTGACTGTGACCAGCCAAAACCTTCACTTGGCACAGTGTTTGTCTGAGAATCAGCTGCCTGTCTATGAGGTGGTAACCCGAGAGGCCTCCTGAATTGGAGGTGATAAATCTGGGTTTTCTTTCTTTGAGGAAAGACACTCGGAATTGTATCAGTGAAGGCAGATAGGGCACTAGTCCAGGTTCAACCCCGAGATGGGTACTTTTCCGTCTTGAAGCTACTAAATCCTTGGCAAGCAAAAGTTCCCAAAGAAAGCTAACAGGTAGAAACAGGCAAATGCCTGGCCTGGACTTTAAGGTGGTTCCTCAAAGGACAGACTAGGAAAATCACTGAGACTAGAGAACTGTAGAATTTCCAATGCTGAAAGAACCTTAGAGATCATGGTCAACATTCTCACATCTTATTTACCAGCAGACACTGAGACTCAGAGAAGTTAGGGGGCTTGTTGGTATCATAGCCAGGACCAGACCCCAGGTTCCTGACCCCACAGTGGTCACCCTGCATGCTGAGTGGGCCCCTGGGGGTATCCCAGGCTCCTGACCCCACAGTGGTCCCCCTGCGTGCTGAGTGGGCCCCTGGGGGTACCCCAGGCTCCTGACCCCACAGTGGTCCCCCTGCGTGCTGAGTGGGCCCCTGGGGGTACCCCAGGCTCCTGACCCCACAGTGGTCCCCCTGCGTGCTGAGTGGGCCCCTGGGGGTACCCCAGGCTCCTGACCCCACAGTGGTCCCCCTGCGTGCTGAGTGGGCCCCTGGGGGTACCCCAGGCTCCTGACCCCACAGTGGTCCCCCTGCGTGCTGAGTGGGCCCCTGGGGGTACCCCAGGCTCCTGACCCCACAGTGGTCCCCCTGCGTGCTGAGTGGGCCCCTGGGGGTACCCCAGGCTCCTGACCCCACAGTGGTCCCCCTGCGTGCTGAGTGGGCCCCTGGGGGTACCCCAGGCTCCTGACCCCACAGTGGTCCCCCTGCGTGCTGAGTGGGCCCCTGGGGGTACCCCAGGCTCCTGACCCCACAGTGGTCCCCCTGCGTGCTGAGTGGGCCCCTGGGGGTACCCCAGGCTCCTGACCCCACAGTGGTCCCCCTGCGTGCTGAGTGGGCCCCTGGGGGTACCCCAGGCTCCTGACCCCACAGTGGTCCCCCTGCGTGCTGAGTGGGCCCCTGGGGGTACCCCAGGCTCCTGACCCCACAGTGGTCCCCCTGCGTGCTGAGTGGGCCCCTGGGGGTACCCCAGGCTCCTGACCCCACAGTGGTCCCCCTGCGTGCTGAGTGGGCCCCTGGGGGTACCCCAGGCTCCTGACCCCACAGTGGTCCCCCTGCGTGCTGAGTGGGCCCCTGGGGGTACCCCAGGCTCCTGACCCCACAGTGGTCCCCCTGCGTGCTGAGTGGGCCCCTGGGGGTACCCCAGGCTCCTGACCCCACAGTGGTCCCCCTGCGTGCTGAGTGGGCCCCTGGGGGTACCCCAGGCTCCTGACCCCACAGTGGTCCTGCTGCATGCTGAGTGGGCCCCTGGGGGCACCCCAGGCTCCTGACCCCACAGTGGTCCCCTTGCCTGCTGAGTGGGCCCCTGGGGGTACCCCAGGCTCCCCTTCCCATGTATCCAGAATAGATCATATGTTATGGCACAAAACAAGTATTAAGAAGTTTTAGAAGACTGAAATCATATCAAGTATATTTCCAAACAAAATGTTAAAAATTGAGAAATCAATATAAGAAAATTGGAAAATTCACAGAGATGGGATATTAAACAATATGCTATTGAACAATCAAAGGATCAAAGAATAAATCAAAGGAGAATCAAAAAGTATCTTGAGACAAAAAAAAGGTAAACATGGCATACGTAAACTTATGAGGTCAGGAAAAGCAGTTCTAAAAGAAAAGTTCAGTGATAAATGCCTACATTAAGAAAAAACAAGCAACCTAACTTCACACCTCAAAGAATTAGAAAAAGAAGAAAAAACAAAGCTCAAAGTCAGCAGAAGGAAGGAAATAGAAATAATAAAGCAAAAAAAGAAACAGAGACCAATAAGAAAAAAAAATGAGACTAAGAGCTGGCTTTTTAAAGCCATAAACAAAACTAACAAACCTTTAGCTAGACTTACCAAGAAAAGAAGAAATAAGACTAAAATAAGCAGAAATAAAAGAGGAAACATTACAAGTGATACCAGACAAATACATACAATCATAACAAACTATTAATATAATGAACCATATCAGAACAAATTGGAGAACTTAGAAAAAATAGATTCTTAGAAACCTACAACCTATCAAGAATCATGAAGAATTAGAAATCTGAATACATGAATCATGAGTAAGGAGATTGAACTGGCAATCATACACTCCCAAAACACAAAGTGCAGGACCAGACAGTTTCACTGATTAATTCTACCAAATATATAAAGAGAAATGAATACCAGTTCTCAAACTCTCCCAAAAAATACAAGAGGAAAAGCCACTTCCAAACAAACTTTGAAAAGCCAACATTACCCTTCTATTATTACCAAAAATATTATGTGAAATGAAAATTATAGGCCAATACCCTTGATATCTGGTCCCATCACTGCATGGCTAATAGAAGGGGGAAACTGGAAACAGTGATAGATTTTGTTTTCTTGGGCTCCAAAGTAACTCACTGCAGACAGTGACCACAGCCAAGAAATTTTAAAATGCTTGCTACTTGGAAGAAAAGCTACAATAAACCTAGACAGCATATTAAAGAGCAGAGACATTACATACCAACAAAGGTCTGTACAGTCAAAGCAATGGTTTTTCCAGTTAATTATGTGTGGATGTGAGAGTTGGACCATAAAGAAGGCTGAGTGCCAAAAAAATTGATGCTTCTGAATTGTGCTGCTGGAGAAGACTCTTGAAGAGTCCCTTGGACTGCAAGATCAAACCAGTCAATCCTAAAGGAAGTCAACCCTGAATATTCACTGGAAGGACTGTTGAAGCTGAAGCTCCAATATTTTGGCCACGTGATTTGAAGAATCGACACATCGGAAAAGAAACTGATGCTTGGAAAGATTGAAGGCAAAAGGAGAAGAGGGCAGCAAAGGATGAGATAGTTAGTATCACCAACTTAATGGACATGAATTTGAGCAAATTATGGGAGATGGTGAAAGTCAAGGAAGCCTGACGNGATATTAAGATTATTCTTCATCTCATAAATCAAGTTGATACAGTTTTTCCTTTTTCCCTTCTCTGAAAAGTTTGAGTAAAATTGACAGTATGTCTTCCTTAAATGTCAGTGTCCACCGGAAAAGCCAGATAAGTCTGGAAAATTCTATGTGAAAATATTTTAATTAAATACCCAGTTTACTACCTTTGTATGTCTTTGGGCTTCCCAGGTGGCTCAATGGTAAAGAATCCATCTGCCAATGTAGGAGATGCCAGAGACATGGGTTCAATCCCTGGTTTGGGAATATCCCCTGGGATAGGAAAATGGCAAGCCACTCCAGTATTCTTGCCTGGAAAATTTCATCAACAGAGGAGCCTGGCAGACTATAGTCCATGGGCTACAAGAGTCAGACGCAACTGAGCACACACACATCTGGATTATTACACATAAAACTTTTTTTCTATTTCTTCTTTTGTCTTTGCTAAGTGCATTTTTCCAGGAATTCTTCCATTGTACTTGAGTTTTCAAATATATGGCATAATCTCTTCTCACCACTTTTAGGCTTGCAATAATGTCATCCACCTTTTTCCTGATTCTGATCACCTGCACCTTCTCCCTGAAAAAGTGAACGTTAGTCAGTTGTGTCTGACTCTTTGCAACCCCAAGGACTGTAGCTCTTCTGTCCATGGAATTCTCCAGGCAAGAATACTAGAGTGGGTTGCCATTCCCTTCTTCAGGGAACCTTCCTGACCCAGGGATCAAACCCAGGTCTCCCTCATTGCAGGCAGATTCTTTACCATCTGAGCCACCAGGAAACCCATCTTCTCCACCAGAATACTCTCTGGTAGGGGTGGGTTTCTTGGATGCCTAAGAAATGTGTCTACCTTTCCACCTCCCCTTCTTTCTCCCCATCCCTGTGTCCCCAGGGATTTAACTGGACTCTCTTCATACAATCTGTGCTATCCTCTGTCAAAATCGATCTGCTGCCTAATGAAGAAGTGGTGGTCTATGGCATTCCCTACCTCCAGAATCTTGAAGGCATCATCGATGTCTACTCACCCAGGTAGGGCCAAGGAAGGCCCCAGGAGGCCTCGGCATCTTCCCCCCTCCCTGCTCTCTCCTCCTGCCTAACAGCTCCTCCTCTCAGGAAAGAACCCAATAAAGCATCACTCTGAGGCGTGAGCGACATGATGGGGGTAAATGCTTGTGGCCAGTGGAACTTTACCTTAGAGATGCAAACCCCTCCTTGAGGCATCCAGGGGCAGGCAGGATGTATGTGGGGGTCGTCTTGGATGTTTCCTCAGCCACCCTGAACTCCCTGCTTGGTGTGGAGCCTGCTGTCCAAGGGCCGGAAACCTCACCCTCTCCCTGGGCAAGCACCACCTACCTGCTCCATCCGCTTCCCTGTGCCTCCTGCCCTAGGACCATGCAGAACTACCTGATTTGGCGCCTGGTGCTGGACCGCATCAGCAGCCTGAGCCAGCGGTTTAAGGAAGCGCGTGCAAGCTACCGCAAGGTGACTGACACCCAACCCCCGTGGCTCTCCCCGTATGCCGAACCTGGCCTGCCACTTGTCCCTTTATGACACTGACCACCTGCCATGGGCCAAGCACCAAAGTCCACCCTGGGGTCAGAGCCACGATTGAGGCTGATGAGGCACTGGTCCTCTTGGGCCAGCTGAACAAACCTTGATCTGCTCTTTAAAACCAGCAAGTAAGATGCAAAGGGAGGGGATAAGGGCAGGGAGGGCCTCTCCATTAGACAGTAGAGACCTTCAGGCAAGATGACCCAGGCATGAAAAGACTGCAGCCAGATTCCCCAGGAGCAGAAACAGCCAGTGCAGAGGTCTTGGGGCAGCAACCCCAGGGTTACATGTGGGAAGGAGGGAGATGAGGTGGGGGACCGGCAATTGTGGGCCAGAGCAGCCCTCAGGTTCCACAGACACTGAGAGCCCCAGTGGTGTTAAGAGTGGTAGCCAGGTTGGGGCAGCCAAGCTGGGGAAGAGAGTGAAGCCTGAAGCTCAGTGGAGAGAGGCTGAGTCAGAGTGCTTTTGGGTCAGGAGGCCCCACAGCCCTGAAGTGAGGGGCCAGATGCGGGGCCAGAGCTCCAGGCTGGCTGGGACTCGGGTTCGAAAATCTGACCGGGGGAAACATTTCCATCTTGTGCTCTGTGTCCCCAGGGACAGCAAATATTCTCACCACCACTTTGGAGATTGGAAAAGTCTAGTCAGGCAGTTCCCTGGTGGCTTAGATGATAAAGAATTTGCCCACAACGCGGGATACCCAGGTTCAGTCCCTGGGTCAGGAAGATTCCCCTGGAGAATGGAATGGCAACCCACTCCAATATTCTTGCCAGGAGAATCCCATGGACAGAGGAGCCTGGTGGGCTATGCCCTGTGTCCCCGAGGACCATAAGCATTCTCATCGTCACTTTGGAGATGGGAAAACGGAGCCCCAGGCAGCTGGCAGTTCACGGTTGAGCTAGACAAGGCCCCCAAGGTCAACGCCACCCTGTGCTTTGTGTGGGGCTGGACTCCTGGAGAGCAAATAGTCAGGCCAGGGACAGGGGACAAGGAGGGCCCCCGGCCTCCATGGGCCGGCCTGTGCCAGGAGCCCCACCCTCCAAGCCACACACCCTGTCTTCCCACCTCTGGGGGTCAGGATTCAAAGGGAGTGTCTGAGTTTCCCCATGTACCCCATTGGCCCCTGGGCACCCTGGGGCCGAGGCCAGGGGAGTAGGTGTTAGTAAAGATGATGATGACGTGAACCATGCCAGGCACTCTATGGCACGACGGTGGAGGAGGTTCGCTGGCGGGAGTGCGTCAGCTACGTCAACAGCAACATGGAGAGCGCCGTGGGCTCGCTCTATGTCAAGGAGGCCTTCCCCGGTGACAGCAAGCACGTGGTGGGTGCTCCACGACCCGCCCTGGGCCCAGTGCAGCCTCCCTGCAGGGACCTCCTAGCCCCTGGTCAGGGGCTCCTGCTTGCCCAGCAGCGCCCATGCAAACTGGGGAGCATGTGCTTGCCCCAGTGCCCTGTGACACATGGCGATTAGGGGAAGCTGTGCCCCCCATAGGACCACCAGCCCCACCCCCAGCCCTGCTGGCCTGCCTGGGAGTGGGGACAAGTTGTACGAGGCAGGAGTCCAGGGCCTGGCAAGCCACAGGCCCACCCCAGACAAAGTGCAGCCATGGAGACCCTGCCCAGGAGGTCGGAGGGTCCACCCTGGACAAAGTACCCAGGGGGGTGGATCCCACCCCAAATCCCCTCCACATTCGGAGGTACCAGCCCCCTGAAGAGACCCAGTGCTGGCCCCCCCAGGCACCAGGGCCATGCACTCCTGCAGGTCAAAGAGCTCATTGACAAGGTGCGGGCAGTGTTCGTGGACACTCTGGATGAGCTGAGCTGGATGGACGAGTCATCCAAGAAGAAGGCCCAGGAGAAGGTGGGAAGGAGAAGGCCAGGGAAGGGCGGCCCCAGTGTGAGGGCCATGGGGTGACCATCACCACACCCACTTCAGAGAGAGGGCAATGAGTGGGGGGTGGGGCTCGCTCAGGAAGGGGCTTTGGACAGAGATGAGGCACCCCCAGCAAGGGGGGGCGGCGGCCACGACTTCAAGGAGCAGGGGTCCCTCTGGGCCTGTGTGACAGAAGGCAGTGTGGCAGCTCGGCCCTACCCCCACCCCAGACCCCAGCTGGCAGCTGGATGAAGGTCAGTGGTGAAGGTCGGTCTCCAGTCAAGCCCTTCCACGTTCTGTCCCCATTAGCCTCCCCCCAGCCTGCAAGGAAAGCCAAGTCCCTTAGCCCCTGACCCAAATGGTGGGGACAGAACCAGGATGCCCATGGCAGGATGGGCATGGATTGGCCCCCTCTCCTCCCCAGGCCATGAACATCCGGGAGCAGATCGGGTACCCTGACTACATCCTAGAGGAGGGGAACAAACATCTGGATGAGGAGTATTCCAACGTGCGTATTCCAGTGGGGCCCCCCGTCAATCCCCAGGCCAGGGGCCCTCAAGAGCCCCACCTGTCCCCTCACCCCAGCCCAACCTTCCCCTGAACCCGCCCAGGGGACCTTTGGCCCTCAACTACCAGGGGTGGACCCCTCCTAACTTAGTCATCTGGCCATGTGCCAGGACTCCAGCATCGCCTTACATTACCAGTGGGGAAACTGAGGCCAGGAGAGTCTCAGATCTTGCCCAGTAAACACAGAGCCAAGGTTGGCCCTTAGTCCACCTGCACCCAGAGCCTGTGAGCCACGTGCAGGACTGCCTGGCGAGTCCTGAGGCCAGTCTGCAGCCGTCCTTGACCTCCCTGTCCTGCCAGCCTCTTGAGGACCCCACACACATGTCCAGAAATGACCACCTCTCTCCTATAGCTGAACTTCTCAGAGCACCTGTATTTTGAGAATGGACTGCAAAATCTGAAGGCTGGTGCCCAGCGGAGCCTCAAGAAGCTTAGGGAGAAGGTGGACCAGAACCTGTGAGTAGGGATGGGGTGGGGTGGGGGATGGGCCAGGCACCAGGCCAGCTGGGGAGGGCAGTGGTCTGACTCCACGCCCCTTGTGCCTGCCCTCTGTTTGTGGGGCTCCAGGAAGAAACCAGGTGTTCAGACTGGCCGAGACCCAGCCCTGGCCATTGGCAGTGCTGGACCCGTGACATGACCGCTGTGCATGCGTCAGAGTGGGCTTTGGTCAGCCAAGTAGAGGGGCCTGGAGTTAAGGCCCAGGAGAACTGGGCTCTGAACGATACACCTGTCTTCCACAGCTGGATCATCGGGGCTGCCGTGGTGAATGCCTTCTACTCTCCAAACCGAAACCAGATCGGTACGTTCCCTCTCCATCTTGCTCCTCTAGTTCTGCCCTCCCACCTTCTGAGCCTTGGTTTTTCGCCTCTGTAAAATGGGCGGGGGGGGGGTCATAACCTCTACCTCCCCAGCTGTGGGGTTAAATGGCAGGACCCCTCGATGTGCCCACCCAGAGTCTGGCACACAGGAGTGCTCACCTAAAGCTTACTCTATCTCCCCCCACCCCCAACAGTGTTCCCCGCTGGGATCCTCCAGCCCCCTTTTTTCAGCAAGGAGCAGCCTCAAGCCTTGAACTTCGGGGGCATCGGGATGGTGATCGGGCACGAGATCACCCACGGCTTTGACGACAATGGTGGGGGTCTGCCCGGGGTGCCGAGCCGCACCTCCAGTCACACACTCACTCCTCCCACCACTGCCTGGGGGACCCCCCCCCACCTGCTTCCAGGGGCCTCAAGCTGCTACCCAGGGAGGCTGGCCTTCCCCTAGGGCTGGCCCATCCAGACCTTCTGAGGGCAGCCCCGGGCCCCTAGGGTCCATGCACTCCCTCCCCTGGGGTTTGGAAAGTTTGGACATCGCAGCAAGGGTCACTAGTCCCAGGGTCACTAGTCACTAGTCTCCTGAGAGAGACCCCAAGCCCTGACCTTGGGGGTGGCATGGACACCACTGAAGCCTTCTGTCCCCCAGGGCCTGAGCAGCCCCGACCCGGGGCCCATTCTCTGCTCCTATGAGCTCCAGACACAAGGATTCCAGGAGGGTGTGGGGGCGAGGCTGGTGCTGGGCAGGCTGGGGATCATGGGTAGCCTACCCCTCCCCTAACCTCCCCGTTCAGGCAGGAACTTCGACAAGAACGGGAACATGATGGACTGGTGGAGCAACTTCTCCGCCCAGCACTTCAGGGAGCAGTCAGAGTGTATGGTGTACCAGTATGGCAACTACTCCTGGGACCTGGCTGATGACCAGAACGTGAGCGGCCACCCCTGGACCATGCCACAGCCCTGGCCTGGGGGAGGGCGGAGAAGGGCAGCCCAGGCGCTCCCCTCGATCCTGTCTCCTGCCTTTAGGTGAATGGCTTCAGCACACTCGGGGAAAACATCGCCGACAATGGAGGGGTGCGGCAGGCATACAAGGTGGGTCCAAGTAGGGCCCCCCGGAGGAAGTGGGAGAAGGGAGTGCTCAGGCCCAGGCAGATACAGGCCTCTCAGTGTGGCAGGGGCTGTCTCCTGTCCAAGCCCAGGTGTAGCCTGGGACCCTTCTTCATCTGAAGGGGAGGCAGCAGAGCCCTGGGGGAGCCTGCTGGCCACAGGTGGGCAAGTACCATAGCCACTTGGCCCTCACTCCACTCTTAGCTGAGGCCTCTGCACTCTGGGGAGACCACTGTCCACTGTCAAATCAGTGACAGTCACGGCACACCTTCCAGGCTCAGCGACACCCCTGCACTGACAGCCTCGGGCACTGGCTGTCAGGAGCTCATTTGTGGGGCAGGCTGCCTGGGCAGTGAGCCCCCACAGAACCCAGCCAGGCTCTGCTCAGAAGCTCCACGCTGCAGAGGGAGGACCCCCGCAAGGGGAGGCCTGGGAGCCAGGCCTCCATCCTGCCCCAAGCCAAGGAGCAGGAGTCCTGACCAGGCTGGTGCTGCCCTGGGGAGGGCAGGCCCTGGCCCTGGCCCAGCACCTGTTTGGTGCCTGCAGGCTTACCTAAAGTGGGTGGCAGAAGGCGGCAAGGACCAGCAGCTGCCAGGCCNCACAGTGGTCCTGCTGCATGCTGAGTGGGCCCCTGGGGGCACCCCAGGCTCCTGACCCCACAGTGGTCCCCTTGCATGCTGAGTGGGCCCCTGGGGGTACCCCAGGCTCCTGTCCCCACAGTGGTCCCCCTGCATGCTGAGTGGGCCCCTGGGGGTACCCCAGGCTCCTGACCCCACAGTGGTCCCCTTGCCTGCTGAGTGGGCCCCTGGGGGTACCCCAGGCTCCCCTTCCCATGTGCCGAAAGTGACCTTGCTATCTGCCTGAACTGTTCTGCCATCAACACAAACGTGACCTTCTCCCCCTTTTGTAGCATTTCACCAACCAAAGGGAGGAATTTGAGGGAACCAGGGAGAGCATCCTGGTGTGGCTCACGGAGATGGACCTACAGCTGACCAACGTGGAGCACTTCTCAGAGAGCGATGCTGACGACAAGATGCGCCAGCTGAACGTAAGGCCTGCTTCCCTGGCTCCTCCCCACAGAGTGCACCCTGTGGAGAGCTTGCCAAGGACAAACTCCATCTGACACCGAGAGCAGATTCCAGAGCAGCCAGACCGCATCACCTGTGTCCTGCCAGGTTATCATGAGCAAGGATGCCGTTCCTTACATTCCAGGGGTCATTGAATCGAGGCCCTTCATTCTCTTTGTCATTTATAGTCGTCCGAGGGGAGAACACTCTTGAGGTTCCCAAGAGAACTTCATTCATAAGATGCTGTTTCTCCAGCACTCAAGTCTGAGTACACCTGTGGGCTGTAGCAGGATGACACTCCCCCTCAAGAGCATGGGATGGACTGGGAGATTGGGATTAACATACATAGACTGTTGATACTGTGTATAAAATAGGTAACTAATAAGATCCTACTGTCTAGCACGGGGAACTCGACTCGGTGCCCTGTGGTGACCTAAACGGGAAAGGAAACCCAAAAAAGAGGGGATATGTGTAAACATATAACCGATTCACTTTGCTGTGCAGTGGAAACACAACATTGTAAAGCGACTATATTCCGTTAAAAATATAAATAAGTTAATAAAAAAGAAACAGTAGGACCAGGAACAGATAGTTCTCACACCCCAAAGCAGTAAATGTCCATTTGTGCCAGACCTTTAGAATTCTTTTAATTGGAAAAGTCAGTGCCCAAAAGGGGGAAGAAAAAAACGTGTATGATCATTTTAAATTCTTAACTCATTATAGTCACTTAGTTCAAAATTGATGGAGCTAGAGTTTGAAATCCTTTCTTCTTCATCCTCTAAACAGGGTTTCCAGCAGGAAATTACGTTAAATACCAACAAGATTGATCAGCTCATCGTTTTTGGGGAGCAGCTCATTCAGAAGAGCGAGCCCCTGGACGCCGTGCTGATTGAGGACGAGCTGGAGGAGCTGCACCGCTACTGCCAGGAAGTGTTTGGCAGGGTCTCCCGGTTCCACCGGAGGCTCACCTCCCATGCGCCGGTAAGGGGACCGCTCCTCCCACAGGGGGCTTCTGGGCCACCCAAAGCTGATATTTGACTCCACTTTTTTAATACTTATTTATTTGGCTGCACTGGTCTGAGAGGGGCACACAGGCTCTTTAGTTGCAGCATGTGGGATCTAGTTCCCTGACCCGGGGGATCGAGCCCCGGGCCCCCTGCAGTGAGAGCGGGGAGTCTTAGCCACTGGACCACCATGGAAGTTCCTTGACTCCACTTTTAAAGACTGGGAAACTTACCACGTTATGGCTAACAGTAGTTTGGTTTTTGTTTTTTAAAAACCTGTGTTTTTGTTTTATTAAAGTGTAGTTGCTGTGCAATATTATATGTCACAGGTGTATGGTATGGTGATCCACAGTGTTTCAAAGTTATACTCCATTTATAGTTATTATAAAATATTTGCTGTATTCCTGTGTTGTACAGTGTTTCCTTGAAGCTTGTTTTTACTTAATGGTTTGTGCCTCGTACTCCCCCTACCCCGATGTTGCCATCTGCACCCTCTCCTCACTAGTAACCTCAGTACTCTGTGTCTGCGAGTCCACTTTAAGAAGCTGAGTTGAAAAATGTTCTTTCCACTCTTACTAATATAGAACCATACTTATTGAGGAGCTGCTATTTCCCACTGGAAAGGATGGCCCTCCTGAAAGTTCTTGCTCCTCTTACCTGTCTCCCACAGGTTCCTCAGCACAGAGCTTCTCTGGCCTGTGTCTGTACCCCCAGGATATGATAACTGTCCTGGTTTTGCTTCTGGCAGTAACTTGGTGATGTATCGGCTTTTTCCTGTATCTTAATATTTGTGCCTTTGTAGTGCTTTATTCTCACCGTTGAAGCACCAAAAGCACCAGCTTTCAAAAAAAGTTGTGATGTTTCCCTGGAGAGAGGCGCCTCTGGGACGTTCAGGTGGAGTTAAGGCCATTATTTACAGTTCACTGCCTTTGCCAGAAGTTTCACTGGTGACCACTGACCAACACGATTGGGCACCTTTTCTATCTTTATGTCTCCAACTGGCCGACTTGAGACATAACTTCTTTAAAAATTACCGTCAATTCCTTCATTTTATAACATAACCATAGAGAGTCATTTTTCTTAAAATAATTGTAACATAGGGGAATAAAATTCTGTATTTGGAACAGTAAGATTGGGGGATAAGAAGAAAGAGCCTGGTCCATGATGTTGTGAATTTCCTTTTAGAACATGCTAATGGCCTTTAAACGGAGAAGGCAGTGGCACCCCACTCCAGTACTCTTGCCTGGAAAATCCCATGGATGGAGGAGCTTGGTAGGCTGCAGTCCATGGGGTCGCTCAGAGTCAGACATGACTGAGAGACTTCACTTTCACTGTCATGCATTGGGGAAGGAAATGGCAACCCACTCCAGTGTTCTTGCCTGGAGAATCCCAGGGACAGGGGAGCCTAGTGGGCTGCCGTCTATGGGGTCACACAGAGTCGGACATGACTGAAGTGACTTAGCAGCAGCAGCAAAGGCCTTTAAAATTGTTTTTTAATTTTCTGATTCTTAGATGAACCTACCATTAACCATCAGTGAAACTTTGTCCTCCATTTCCTTATCTTCTGTATAAAGATATTTAACTTAGATGATCAAGTTTCCAGTTTTCCGAGGAAAGAAGGTAGAGTTTTGGAAACCATGGATTCTGGGTCCCCCACTTGATACTCTAAATTGGAATAACCACAGACAGGGCCTGGGGACCTGCTTCTTTTCACAGTCTCCTCAGAAACACTGGTGGTGGCCATTCTCAGGAGCTGCTAGTTGGGCAGACTTAGCTGCTAACACTCCTCATCACAGCAACAGGCTATGATTTGCTTAATTCTGAAGACTGGACCCCCCTGTTCTAGGGCTTGGAAGATGAAAAGGAGGCCTCTGAGAACGAGACAGACGTGGAAGACCCCAGAGAGATCCAGGACGACTCTTGGCGTAAAAGGGGAGCAAGTGAGGGGCCCGCATCCACACAGTCCCTTTGTCAGCTGGTGCCCCCCGCGCTGGGGCCCGAGCGCTCTGGCTGTGAGACCCCTGTCAGCGTGGACTCCATCCCACTGGAGTGGGACCACACAGGCGATGTGGGGGGCTCCTCCTCTCACGAGGAAGACGAGGAGGGCCCGTACTACAGTGCACTGTCAGGTATGGACCCAGGCGGCCAAGTTCTTAGCGCCCGAGCCAGACGCCCAGCTCTTGGTAGTCAGAGTGCAGCCTGTGGTTGACCAGACATCCTGTGGCTTCCTGTGTCTGTCCTGCCCACCTCTGACCCTGAGAGCTGGCTCGTTCCTATTACTGATGGAATGAAAGGGAAAAATAAAATCCACATTGGGACGTGAAGGCTGTTTGATGATGGCTCTGGATATCGGAGGCTCATCAATGGACCTCTCAGTTGAGTTTTGCAGAGTTATCAGGGCTTTTCTCTGTCCTTTCCATGCAATTCCTCTCCCCCACCACTACTTTGGATGGTCAGGAGTTGGCTGGAAAAAAAATCCTGTGTTTTTAAATCTTTTAAATAAAACAGATGAAGGATAGTTACTTTTCTCCTCCCAGGTGACAATGTTTCTATTGTTTTAATACTTGGACATTCGTCTACAGCGCCTGCAGAGAGGAAAATGATATTGTTCTTTTTCAGATATAGAAATCCTTGAAAATCCTGAGGCATATCTTAAAATGACCACAAAAACTTTGAAAGCGTCTTCTGGTAGGCCCCTGCCCATGCATGTGTCTCAACATGGCAGCGTCCTGTGGCACGCACTGCATCCTAAACCTCGCTCCCATGTCATGTCTGACCTCTGCCTTCTGTGGACACCATGCGCCTTGGTCCTTGCGTCATGGTGTATTCGCACTGCCATACTCACACGTAGCTTCGTGCTCCATGCAAAACCCTCCAGACCAGAGCAGTCTCCACACCATCCTTCTCCTCCCCCTCAGGCCCATGCGGAAGGGAGTTCTTCACGGTGCCTTTTTAAATTTTTCTCTCCATCTAACTCAAGTCCTTTGGCACGGGCCAAGCTTTCTTCAGGGTGGCTTGGTTTGGAACTACTACCTTGCTTACGGTGATTTCCTGGGAAGAGGGTGGGGAGTCGGGGTGAGGGTACCGCTGCCTTTGCCACAGGAGAGGACACCTTCGTCTCCCAGACTGTCAACTTTGCTCTTCCTCCCCTGCCGCATCCCCACCTGCAGTGGTTGGCTAGAGCCACGAGCGCCCCTGGGGTCCTTGAATCTACCCTGATGTTCACTCTTCCTCGCACTCCTGAGAGATCTTCAGTTCTCTCAGCCCCCAGACCCAGCCTTGCTGCCAGCGCCCCTGCCACTAGGGCCCCCGGCTCCAAAAGGCCATTCATCTCACAGCAGATCATGTTTGTTGTGCTCCATCGTGAACCCACCTAGTGAAGACCCAGTGTCGCTCAGTTGCATGAGTCTCATTTCATCCCCTTCTGGGACATACTGACATTTTGCAAACACGCATGCTTTGCAAGGAAAGCTGCAGAACTCATATTATACTATAACCTGATGCCACATTACCCATGACCTTTTTTTGTGTAACTAAATATGAATCGTTTGGTTGGAGAGAGTGGACCGTCACTTGCCATTCTTTTGTTTCAGGCAAATCCATTTCTGAAGGCCCCTCGTGGCATGTTCCTGACAGCCCTTCCTGTCCCAAGCGTCGCTACAAACAAATGGGAGGTGACAGGAATGTTCAACCCATCCCCTCTGATTCCAGCACCCCTTATAAACCAGCCTATGTAAGTCCTGACCCCACTGAGAGTATAACCCGTGTCCATGAGTTACAGTTAAAACTTTTAAAGAGAGGGATTTTGGTGTATACTGCATGTGCTCACCTGCCAGGCATATTCGGGGTTGGTTTTCCCATGGTGACATACTTCATGAGGACTCTGGCACAACTGACTACACTGGCCAGACACCATCTTTGAGTGCTGACATAGGATGACCGTGGTTATTACTGTTGAGTCAGTCATCTGTGCAAACAGCAGAGAAGCAAAGTGGTGGCCTTCCTGAGCTCCCAAACCTTTGATATATTCCCCTTTACTATGGTAGGTCAGCTGGTAAAGAATCCACCTGCAGTGCAGGAGACCCTCTTCAATTCCTGGGTTGGGACAATCCCCTGAAGAAGGGATAGGCTACCCACTCCAGTATTCTTGGGCTTCCCTGGTGGCTCAGTCGATAAAGAATCTGCCTGCAATGCAGGAGACCTGGGTTCAACCCCAGGGTTGGGAAGATCCCCTGGAGAGGGCATGGCAATCCACTCTAGTATTCTTGCCTTGACAGAGGAACCTGGTGGGCTAGTCCATGGGGTCACAAAGAGTTGAACACAACTGAGTGACTAAGCACAGCACATACATTCTAGTCAAAAAATTGTGACTTCCTATAGACAGAGAATGAGCTGGTTGGATGGCATCATTGACTCAGTGGACATAAGTCTGAGCAAACTCTGGGAGATAGTGAAGGGCAGGGAAGCCTGGAGTGCTGCAGTCCATGGAGTCACAAAGTTGAATACAACTGAGGGACTGAAGAACAAATAGTAGACCTGGGTTTGATTCCCAGCCCTATGAGGAAATTGCTCTAGGGCTGTAAACACTTAAACTTACCTCTGTAAGCCTTGCTTACCTGAAGATAAACCTACCTTACATAAAGTCAGAAAAGGAAAACAAATATACAATATCACATATATGTGGAATCTAGAAAAATGATATAGATCTTATTTTCAAAGAAAAAATAGAAACACAGGCATAAGAGAACAAAGATATGGACACCAAACGGGAAAGAGGGAATGGGATGAATTGGGAGATTGAGCTTGCTTAACATAGACACACTACCATGTATGTGTTAATTGCTCCGTCGTGTCCAACTCTTTGCAACCCCATGGACTGCAGCCCACCAGGTTCTTCTGCCCATGGGATTCTCCAGGCAAGAATACTGGAGTGGGTAGCCATTTCCACCTTCAGGGGATCTTCCCAACCCAGGGACCCAACCCAGGTCTCCTGCACTGCAGGCAGATTCTTTACCATCTGAGCCACCAGGGAAGCCATGTATAAAATAGATAAATAATGAGAACCTACTGTATAGCACAAGAAACTCAGTGCTCTGTGGTGATCTAAATGGGAAGGAAATCCAAAAAAGAGGGGATATGTGTATGCATACAGCTGATTCACTTTTCTACGTAGCAGAAATTGACCGAACATTGTAAGGAACTATACTCCAATAAAAATTCATTTAAAAACAAAAATCTACCTTACATAATTGTTGCTAGGATTAATGTGTATGAAAATATAAATAAGGCCCTCAGAAGTGGTCACCAGCATTATTATCACTACTGTGTACGGTTTGTTGTTCTTGTTGTTCTACCAGTGACTGTTCTTGGTTACATATTCCTCAGGCAACGTAAGTCCTTGCCACGCTCTGGTTATGCAGCTGTTGGGGGCCAGCCAAGCCTAGGATTTCATGTTGGCCCCAGATCACTCTCAGTACCAGCAAGTCGAAATTAAAACGTGTCATACATTTTTAGTGTCATCTCTTAGAGAACCCAAAAGTGATGTGAGCATCACTAGATTCATCTCAAAGTCCCCTCTGCATGTAGGAGTGAATGTTGCTAGACAGCAGAGAAGATTCTGCCTAAACATGGTCAGAGCCTAGTCATTTGCTAATGGGTTGTCCGTACCCAACTCAGAAACTCTTCAGCAAGCAGTTAGCATTTTAACTCTGTCCTTTGTGGTGCGCAGGAAGACCCGATGGCCCCAGAGAGAGACCCCCGCACCTCACTTTTTGCTTTACATCCAGGGCACGTGGTGTGGCCTCGGCAGGTGACTATGATTGTGTTCTTTCCTACTCACTTTCAAAAGCTCAACCCTTTTTGGATGTGTCTGCAACCACAAATCTGAGGGGCTTTTGGCTTTTTTTTTTTTTCTTTCATTCCACACAAATAGACCATACGGACACAATCCCAAAAACATGACTTTTCTAAAAAAGATACGTTTATTTTGGGGAAGGCCTGAGGTAACAGCGCAGTCAGCTCTATGATAACAGAAGAGTCCATGTGGTTTGTCACGAAGGGCCCTAGTTGGCAGATTTGTGCTCTGTTTCCGATTTCTGGTGATGATAATGCCAACAAGTTCTACAGAGTGACTGGAAGGGATAATGAAAATTTTGTAAAAAAAAAACTTGCAAATGTAAAAGTGCTAACACAGTACAGTCTGGTAGGCTCAACAATTGTTTGGTCTTTTTGCACAGTTCAGTAGGGGAGCATTAGGAAGCCTCACATTAAATCAGGCCATTCTGTTCCCAACATTGACCTCTCACCTTCTTCCCCCTCCCTGGGCCTTTGATGAGACTTTATTTTTGCCATCAGTTCTGCTCCTTACAAATGCTACCCATATACTTAAGTGCCTCTGTATTACCAACAAGTTACCCTTTGAAGGAAAGGGCTCCCGTATCTTCATTTCTTACCTGTTAATATGAACCAAGACAGTCTTCAGACAGCCTTTAAAATTTATAGGTGGTAATGTAAAAATTGTCTCATTCTAGGTAAAACTGCTGTTGTCTCCAGGGACTGAAGGTGGCAAGGAAGATCCAGGGATTCTGACCGGCAGTGCACAGCAGGAAGACGAAGACCTGGCCGCCCTCACTGGGCAGCAGCCAGGTACAGTTAAATCAGGCAGTTGTTCAGAGGCAGAGACTATGTCTTGGGTTGGTTGGACATTTACTCTAAGTCTCTGCTCAACAGAACATTAACTAGGAACTGACCAATTACCTGATTCACCAAACTTCTGAGCTTGACCTAGAGCAGCCAATGTTATTTTAGATCCAGCTGACTTTTATTTATGAACAAATTCCTAGGCTATTCACTTTACTTTCACAGCTATTCTTTAAATATTGACAAAATGAGCCTCATATGATGAAGGGCCTGTTTGCACCTGCATGACTTTGTGTGTGAAGGTCAGACATGGAGATGATGATCAAAGTGAGTGTCAGGTGTCTCCTTTTATCGTGAAAGTAATGACTCAACTAAGTCAAGTTCATAGCATTGACCTGATCACTCATGGACAGGAGGACAGAGCATCTTAAATACAGCATGAACTGGAGTGTTGAACATGGGGCCACTGAGCATCTTGGCAACATGTTGGGCCTCCTAGCCACTCCACACCTTGTCCCAGGTCCTGTGAGAGTACACTAGCACAGGCCTTGAACCAGAGCGGAGGAAATGTGCTGTTCCAGAGTCGGGGGAAGTGCTAGCTCCCAAGCCCCAGGCCTCCTGCAAGGAGCATCGCCTCCAGGTTTTATCACCGTGACCCTGAATTAGTTGGAAGCAGAGAAATCTGTTTGCATTATGCTTCTTTTTATTGGCCACTTTTTTATTCCAGGTGCCTTTGACAGATGGGAACTGATCCAAGCACAAGAACTTCACAATAAGCTCAGAAAAAAACAAAACCTGCAGAAGCTGAACTCTGATATCAGCAACATCACCCCTTGGCTGGAAAAAACTGGAGCAGAGCTGGAGACATTAAAGCTGGCAGAACCTCCCTCTGATATGCAGGAAATGGAACACCAAGTGAAGAAGCTGAAGGTGAGTGAGAGTGTGGCAGGGAAGAGGGCTTCAGAATGCACGTGCAAACACTGGCTGTGTGCACTAGCACGTCACATCTGCTAGCTGCGTTGGGGGTGGCGTGCACGCAGCGTGTGCTCAATAGTCTCTCCTATTTCACTTTTGTAACCAGCAAGGAGACGGATGAAGATTTGTATTTTAATTCAGAGGAGCATCTCCAGAGGATCCCAAAGCCCAGAGCAGTGCTGGGGAGGTGCAGCTCCGATCTGACTGCAGAGGGACCCCTAGACTCTTACGGAGGCACCAGTGGCCATGGGCAGGCAGCTTAGAAATACCTTTCCAAACTACGTGCAGGCAGCACTGGGGGTGGTGGTGAGGGTTGGGAGGAGGACAGCTTACCCACTGACAAGGTCTGTAGCCTGATCTGTAACTGATCAGCAGTTAGAGCGGAGCTGGCACCCACACAGTCAGCCCTGGCCCCACCAGGACTAGCCCTGGGAGAGGGGTGGTTTGAGCCCTCCACTTTGGGGGTGCTCTGCACATGAGCCTGGTCTCCTAAGAGGACCCAGGATAAGAGTTTTGGGGTATCCAGGCAGTCTTCACATTTGTACTATTGTTTTACTTTGTGCCTTGATATATCAGGGGTTACCATTCATTCTAAGAAATAACACTTTTGTGATACCTAAGAGGCAAATGCTGGATAGCTTCATGTGTTTTACCTGGAAGACTTTTAATCTGATCCAGAAATGTTATTAAGCCAAATAGAGGTCAGGGGCTCCATTCATGCCTCTGGTATAGCTGGTCCACCAGGAGACAGGCCGCTGCCCTGGGCCTGGCCAGCTGGCGGGCCAAGTTGTGACCTTGTATGGCAGCTCCCTCACCTGATGCCTCTCAGCCAGTCACAGGCCACGCTGCTCTGTATCCAGGGCCAACGCTCGGAGGACTGTCGAAGATCTGTTCCCCACAGAGGTTCAAAATGAACCCTACATCACTGTTTTCAGAGTGCCTGACCCAGCCTTTTCCCCCTGCGGCAGGAGATACTGAAAGCCTTTGACACCTACAAGGCCTTAGTGGTCTCTGTCAACGTGAACAGCAAAGAATTTCTGCAGAGCGAGAGCGCCGAGTCCAAAGAACTCCAAGATAGAGTTGGCCAGCTGACCCTGCGCTGGAACACGGCCCTGGGCGCGGTGGAGAGCTGGAGAGAGGGTTTGCGGCGGTCGCTCATGCAGTGCCAGGTACGCTGACTCAGCACCCAGCCAGTGCCCAAGGCCTCGTCCGGGGCACAGGCCCACGTGGGCGGGAGAAGAGGTATTTTTATCACCATCAGGCAGCTCTGGCACAGCCAAATACGGCTTGTGCTTAAGAAGCATGTGCTTTACCATTTGTCTCCCAAGAGGCCCACCTGCTGTCTTCTCAGATACCTGATACTCAGCCTGCATTTCCCACTCTGACACCCAGGCCCACCCATAGTATATGGGTTCCAACAAGCCTTCCAGGAGGTTGGAAACGTCACACCAGCACTGCACCATGTCTGTCCTTTTGCCAAGAAGGCTGGATGGCAGAGTGATTAAGAGATCTGGCCCTGGAACAGGGAGTGGCTTAACCCAGCTCTGTAGCTTTAGTAGCTGTGTGACTGTGGGGAAAGCAATGAACCTTCTAGACCTCGGTTTTTTCATCTGAAAAATGGGGATAATTCCAGTGCCTACGTCATAGGGTATTTTCTACAACTCCACATCTGTAACCTTGGCCCAGCACCTGACACATAGTAAATGGCCAGCCCGGGTTAACTCTGGCCCCATCTTAGAGCACAGGAGCCCACCGCCGAGCACACGTGCAGCCCTGTCCCTGCCATAGTCTGGTCAGTTGAGGGGTCTCCCTCGATCACTGAATCAGGACATTCATTGAGTACTTTGTGTGGGGCATGCTGACACCCACTTTCCCAGCTAACACTTTGCACTTGGCAGAGTTCATCATGCCTCCTGGGACATGCCAAGTGCTTTCCTGTCCTCCTTCTCTTTTGGGGGGGCCCTGGCATCTAGTTTAAATCTGGCCCTTTTAGTCTCTGAATATAACCCAGAAGAGCAAGTGATGTTGATGGATTATCAATAGCAAGTTGCTTCCCAGCACACCCGCTTTCACAGACTGAGAAAGGGCAGTGCTCTGATGTCTGTTGTTTTTAAGGACTTTCACCAGCTGAGTCAAAGCCTGCTGCTGTGGTTAGCGAGTGCTGAGAGCCGGCGGCAGAAGGCTCATGTCACTGACCCGGAGGCAGACCCCCAGGTTCGCCTGGCATGTCAGGAAGAACTCATGGTAAGTTCCCTCCTAAGGGACCCTGCGCTACCACTGGCCTATGCGGGACCTCAGTACCTAGTGGCCTCACCTGGCATTTCTGGAAACAATGTCCACTAGCGTTCTGCCCTCACGTTCCGGGTTGGCATCCCTCTGCTGAAGTGGGATGAGCGCAAGGGTGAAGCGCTGTGGTCCAGAGCAGGAAGCCTAAACCACTTTAGAATTGGGGCTATAGGCGTTTAGCAATATCCTGGGAACCTTAAGTCCGTTTAAAGTCTTTCTCCCTTGTGAATAGAGCTCATTTGGGAAGAAATATGGTATTTGGTTGCCCTGCAGCCCTGGTGAGCTCTATGAATTTTCTATATCCACAGTCTTTTTCCTGGGGGGTGTTTGTGTATGTTTCCCCAACAAGTGAAGATGAGACCCATATATTCTCATTTGCACTCAGGGTGACATTTTTATCCATGTATTATATGTGGTTTAAATATTTTAAATTTAATCGAAATGCTGATCATTGTTTAAAAAATATTTTTTGTATTAAAATCTTTGTAAAGCCCCACTCTCCGGAGCAGTGGTCTTTTAATTACTTTAAGTAGACACACATTGTCTAGTGGCTACCACTTTAGACATCGAGCAAGACAATACAAACAGATTCACTTGCTCCCTCTCTTTCTAACCATAAGCTGTGCTCTCTCAATTTATCCACTTTAGATTTTCTCTCGACTTCCTGCCATTACTGGATGAGGCCCTAGTCTTCCCAAATCACCCTCTCACTCATTTCCTCTAATTTCCCCAGCATCACGTCTCCAGAATGACAAGGAATTTGAAAAAATAGGAATGGAGTGTGACCAACTTGCTGTCTAGCTGATGCCAGGCTTGGGGACCAGCAAATAGGAGAAGGGGGTGGTTCTGGATGAGCAACAGCCACCATCCATCCCGGAACTTCCCTGCACTGAGAAAGCTGCTTCTGGCCACACTTTTTGATAAGCAACTGTTTTACACACTTTTTTATTCCTAGCAACTGGAAAAGGAGCTAGTGGAACGTCAGCCTCAAGTAAAGTCCTTACAAGAGATTTCCAGCACCCTGCTTATCAAGGGGCATGGAGAAGACTACATTGAGGCTGAAGAGAAGGTCCATGTTATTGAGAAGAAACTCAAACAGTTACTTGAGCAAGTGTCCCAAGACTTAGAGTCCTTGCAGCGAAGCCAGGTGAGTCCCCTTGTTGCTCTTAATATAAAATTGTCCTGTTAGATGCAAACGGAAAAGCTACGTTACGGCCCCGCTAGGGGAGGGAGGAGCCCTGTCCCTCTCTGCCGTGTGAACAAGTTATGAAAGCTCTTTAAAGTCGTTTTGTCATCTATAATGAGGTAACAGCAGTACCCATCAGTGTGGCTGGGGGGCGTGTGGAAAACAAGCCAAGTCCTGCCTCATTTCTGCCTTCATGCCCTCGCTTGTCTCATGTGGCAGTTCCTGGTCCTCTCACTGTCCTGGTCACTGTCTTCTGACCACTCTGATTTGTCTACCTTCTTCTCTAAACTGTGATTCAGCCCAGAACAGGTGACTCACCAGATGTAGAGCAGCCCCTCCCCTCCATCCTAGAGTACACCTCTCCTCCTGTGCAGCCCAGATCACGTGGCCACACTATTACACCACGTGTCCAGCTGTCTGTCCTGCTCCTGGGGGCTGTGGGTTTTTAATGCATGTGACTGGCCCCACCTTGTTTACAGTCCCTCTAGTCCTAAGAAAGGCCATTTTAGAAGTGTGGAGTGAGTGCACTAGAAGAGCTTCTCTTTCTAGAAAGATTAGAGTCGGGGAGGGGTAAGCGGTACAGTGAAGAAACTGCAGGAAGCAGGTTCTGTGCTCTTGAGACTTTTCAGAGCCTTCCGTTCCCCTGAACTCTTGTGTGGATTTCAGGACCCAGACTCACCTCTGCCCAGCGTGGACGAGGTAGACCACGGAGAGCCTCTAACAGTGTCTGCGCCAGCTCCCCAAGCCCAGGTGAGAGCCCCTTTCCGCCGGGGAACCACACTAGTTACTGCTGAAAGTTATTGAGATGACAGGGCCTTGGACCTCCAAGCCCCCTTCCAGGATTTCACGATAGTGCAGATTTCTGCTTCAATCTGCTGATCAGTGGAGTGGCTTACTCCAAAGATTTGAGGGGAAAAAACAAAAAACTGCTAAAGACCTGACGGAAAGGCTGCCCTGTGCTCAGTGCTCTTCCCGGGGATTGCGGGAGGCACTGCTGAAGGGGCTCCTTGAGCTCTCCATCAGCAACAGCTCGACAGGCTGGAAAAGTGCTACTCCTGCCAGCTTAATCCAATATTTTCTTACCTCAAGAGGGTAATCTCGAACGTATTACTCTAGTCTCAAAAGCTTGGCAGGAGGACAACCTAAGAAACATGTATAACTTAAGAAGAAAGAATGTTTTATCATTCACAGAACTAAATTATCTTCCATTTACTAATTGGAATATTTTTATCCAGCAGTTCGAAGCAGAGAAAACTACAAAAGAGAAGAACAAGCCCGCCAGCAGGTAACAGCATCACAGTAACAGCAATGGGTTCCTGCCCTAAACTCTCCCCCAGCAGGCTTGCCTATGCCTCTCTCAAGATCTTTGTAAAAGCTGCTGTTCTACCATTTAGCAGGGGTAGAGCTAGGTCTCTCTTCCGTGCCGGGTCCTAGTTTCAGAACTTGGAATCTTTTAGTTGCAGCATGCTGGCTCTAGTTCCCTGACCAGGGGTCAAACCCAGGCCCCCTGCATTGGGAACACGGAGTCTTAGCCAGGTCTTTACATAGGCAGGGGCTCAGGTGATGGGAGGTCTCCGGAAACTCCCAGTCAGCTCTCACCTCCTCTGTTGCCAGGGTGCCCGATGCCGCTGCCCCCGAGAGCTCCAAGCCGCAGCGCTCCTTCCTTTCTCGGGTGATCAGGGCGGCGCTGCCCCTCCAGCTGCTCCTGCTGCTGCTGCTGTTCCTGGCCTGCCTGCTGCCCTCCTCCGAAGAGGACTACAGCTGCACTCAGGCTAACAACTTTGCCAGGTCCTTCTACCCCATGCTGCGGTACACCAACGGGCCACCCCCGACATAGAGGCTCGGCCTGGCCCACAGTGCCACGCCACCAGCCTGTTGACTTGGTGTCCAATCTGTGAGTGACGCTGAGCATTGGTCCAAGGGCCACCAGCTGTGGATGCCTCCCTCTGGGCTTGACTTGGGAGAGCTCTCTCGGGACCCTCGGCAGCAGTCACTCCGGGCAGTTTGGCAAAGCTCAATTGATTGGATTTGGGATCTTTGGAAATAGCAGTTTCCTGAAGAGCCAAGCACTTTGTGAATTTGTCAAACCACATTATTAAAACATAGTGAATACGGTCAGTGAACAGTAGTATTCATCACATAGTATATATATTACAGAAACAAGCAGATTCCACCTTGGAAATGGTTCAGAAACTCACACACCCTTGGCTGATTGATTGAAACAATCATATTTAAGATGTTTGTTTAGAATTAATTTTACTTCAATCAGCAGCAATCTTGAGCTACAGGTTATAAAGCCAAAATGATCTGTTCAGTACCTGTCTCTTATACACATCTCTTCCCTGCACTGAGNCTCCATCCTAGAGTACACCTCTCCTCCTGTGCAGCCCAGATCACGTGGCCACACTATTACACCACGTGTCCAGCTGTCTGTCCTGCTCCTGGGGGCTGTGGGTTTTTAATGCATGTGACTGGCCCCACCTTGTTTACAGTCCCTCTAGTCCTAAGAAAGGCCATTTTAGAAGTGTGGAGTGAGTGCACTAGAAGAGCTTCTCTTTCTAGAAAGATTAGAGTCGGGGAGGGGTAAGCGGTACAGTGAAGAAACTGCAGGAAGCAGGTTCTGTGCTCTTGAGACTTTTCAGAGCCTTCCGTTCCCCTGAACTCTTGTGTGGATTTCAGGACCCAGACTCACCTCTGCCCAGCGTGGACGAGGTAGACCACGGAGAGCCTCTAACAGTGTCTGCGCCAGCTCCCCAAGCCCAGGTGAGAGCCCCTTTCCGCCGGGGAACCACACTAGTTACTGCTGAAAGTTATTGAGATGACAGGGCCTTGGACCTCCAAGCCCCCTTCCAGGATTTCACAATAGTGCAGATTTCTGCTTCAATCTGCTGATCAGTGGAGTGGCTTACTCCAAAGATTTGAGGGGAAAAAACAAAAAACTGCTAAAGACCTGACGGAAAGGCTGCCCTGTGCTCAGTGCTCTTCCCGGGGATTGCGGGAGGCACTGCTGAAGGGGCTCCTTGAGCTCTCCATCAGCAACAGCTCGACAGGCTGGAAAAGTGCTACTCCTGCCAGCTTAATCCAATATTTTCTTACCTCAAGAGGGTAATCTCGAACGTATTACTCTAGTCTCAAAAGCTTGGCAGGAGGACAACCTAAGAAACATGTATAACTTAAGAAGAAAGAATGTTTTATCATTCACAGAACTAAATTATCTTCCATTTACTAATTGGAATATTTTTATCCAGCAGTTCGAAGCAGAGAAAACTACAAAAGAGAAGAACAAGCCCGCCAGCAGGTAACAGCATCACAGTAACAGCAATGGGTTCCTGCCCTAAACTCTCCCCCAGCAGGCTTGCCTATGCCTCTCTCAAGATCTTTGTAAAAGCTGCTGTTCTACCATTTAGCAGGGGTAGAGCTAGGTCTCTCTTCCGTGCCGGGTCCTAGTTTCAGAACTTGGAATCTTTTAGTTGCAGCATGCTGGCTCTAGTTCCCTGACCAGGGGTCAAACCCAGGCCCCCTGCATTGGGAACACGGAGTCTTAGCCAGGTCTTTACATAGGCAGGGGCTCAGGTGATGGGAGGTCTCCGGAAACTCCCAGTCAGCTCTCACCTCCTCTGTTGCCAGGGTGCCCGATGCCGCTGCCCCCGAGAGCTCCAAGCCGCAGCGCTCCTTCCTTTCTCGGGTGATCAGGGCGGCGCTGCCCCTCCAGCTGCTCCTGCTGCTGCTGCTGTTCCTGGCCTGCCTGCTGCCCTCCTCCGAAGAGGACTACAGCTGCACTCAGGCTAACAACTTTGCCAGGTCCTTCTACCCCATGCTGCGGTACACCAACGGGCCACCCCCGACATAGAGGCTCGGCCTGGCCCACAGTGCCACGCCACCAGCCTGTTGACTTGGTGTCCAATCTGTGAGTGACGCTGAGCATTGGTCCAAGGGCCACCAGCTGTGGATGCCTCCCTCTGGGCTTGACTTGGGAGAGCTCTCTCGGGACCCTCGGCAGCAGTCACTCCGGGCAGTTTGGCAAAGCTCAATTGATTGGATTTGGGATCTTTGGAAATAGCAGTTTCCTGAAGAGCCAAGCACTTTGTGAATTTGTCAAACCACATTATTAAAACATAGTGAATACGGTCAGTGAACAGTAGTATTCATCACATAGTATATATATTACAGAAACAAGCAGATTCCACCTTGGAAATGGTTCAGAAACTCACACACCCTTGGCTGATTGATTGAAACAATCATATTTAAGATGTTTGTTTAGAATTAATTTTACTTCAATCAGCAGCAATCTTGAGCTACAGGTTATAAAGCCAAAATGATCTGTTCAGTACTTAGGTCTGCTCTTTACACTGCTTTAAATTTTTAAAGAAATTATATTGCATGGATGTGGTTATTTGTGCATATTTTTTAACAATGCAGAATCTGTATGAATAATGTAAACTTTGATTTTTTTAAGACAAATTTTAGCTTGAGCTTTTTTGACTAATGTACAGTAAATGCCAAACCACGGACTTGATAGGGGACATTTTTGTAAGTTAATTTTATAAGACTTTTTCACACTTAAAGTGATGCTTCAGGTTTTAATTGTTTGACCATGGCGGGGATTGGTGCAGAAACTTGAAGCTGTTTGTGGTATGTACAACTCAGATGTTTCTCATTAAAACAAAAAAGCCGTGCCTTTGTCATAGTGGATTATATTTACAAAGCCATTAAATGTCATGCATACCTCCATAGAGCAAAAATTATTTTAAAAATAGATTTATGGGTTTTACTATTTTTGAGCTAAGATTTATATTCTACTGTTTTGTAGGGGTGATGAGGGCAGCACAAGCTGGATGTGAAAGGGTCATTTCACTCAGATTTTTTATCCACAACTCCCTCCAGAGCCAACTAACACATAGTGTTTAATGAATGTTAACAGGCAAAGCCATCTGCCTTTCCTACAATTCCAGCACCACTATTTCCCACAATTCCAGCACCACTATTTCCCACCCAAACGAAGAGTGTAATGATAAGTTACTGATCCAAATGGAACAGAATAGAGAGCCCAGAAATAAACCCACACACTTACGATCAATTGACCTTCCACCAAGGAGGCAACCATATAAGTGGGAAAAAGACAGTCTCTTCAGCAAGTGGTGTTGGGAAAGTTGGACATCTGCATGTCAATCAGTGAAGTCAGAACACACCCTCACACCATGCACAAAAATAAAATGTCTTAAAGACTTAAGACATGATACCGTAAAACTCCTAGAAGAGATCATAGGTAAAACATTCTCTGTCATAAAGGGCACCAGTGTTTTCTTAGGTCAGTCTCCTAAGGCAGTAGAAATAAAAATAAAAATCTAATCAAACTTAACCAGCTTTGGCATAGCAAAGGAAACCATTTGACAAGAAGACAATCTACAGAATGGGAGAAAGTATTTGCAAACAATGCAACCAACAAGGGCTTCATTTCCAAAATATACAAACAGCTTGTACAACTCAACAACCAAAAAACCCAATCCAAAAATGGACAGAAGACTTAAATAGACATTTTTTCAAAGAAGAAAAGCAGATGACCAAAAGGCACGGGAAAAGATGCTCAACATTACTAGAGGAAAGCAAAACTACAATGAGGTACCACCTCACACTGACAGCCATCATCTAAAGGTCTACAGTGCACCCTGTGTTCACTGCAGCACCATTCACAATAGCCCGCACATGGGAGCAACCTAAATGTCCATCAACAGAGGAACGGGTAAAGAAGATGTGGGGGGTGTATACACACACACACGTACACAGTGGAATATTAGCCATAAAAAAAGAACAAAATAGTGCCTTTTGTAGCAACATGGATGGACATAGAGATTCTCATACTGAGTGAAGTAAGAGAAAGACAAATATGATATGGCTTATATGTGGAACCAAAAAAAGCTACAAATGAACTTATCTACAAAAACAAAATTGTTACAAATTAGAAAATAAGCTTATGGTTATGGAGGGGTAAGGGTGGGAGAGATGAATTGGAAGGTTGGTGTTGACACATACACACTGTTACATATAAAACAGATAACTAATGACCTACCTTATAGCACAAGGAACTCTGTAATGACCTATATGGGAAAAGAATCTAAAAGCGAGTGGATATATGTATAACAAATTCACTTTGCTAAACACCTAAAACTAACAACAGTGTAAATCAGTTATGCCTCAGTAAAAAAAAATCAATAAATAACAAATGCTGGAGAGGGTGTGGGAAAAAAAAAAAAGGGACCTCCTACACTGTTGGTGAGGATGTAAACTAGTGTAACCACTGTGGAAAATAATATGAAAGCTCCTTAGAGAGGCTAAAAATAGAGTTGTCAGCCACCCCACTCCTGGGCATATATCCAGACAAACTATAATTTATAAAGGTAAATGCACCCTTGTGTTCACAGGAGCACTATTCACAGTAGCCAGAACATCAAAACAACCTAAATGTCCATCAACAGATGGGTAAAGGAGATGTGGTGCATATATGCAATATCACTCAGCTGTAAAAAAGAACAAAACACCACCAGCTGCAGCAACATGAGTACCACTTAGAGATTATCATGGTAAGTCAAGTCAGAAAGAGAAAGACAATATGGTATCACTTAAATGTGGAATGTAAATGCACCACGAATGAACAGAATCACAGAGAAATAACAGACAGATGGTGGCCAAAGGTGGGGCTGGGGGAAGGATGGAGTGAAAGGTTGGGGTTAGCAGACATAAGCTATTATATAGAGAGTGGATAAACAAGGTCCTGCTGTATAGCACAGACAACTATATTCAATACGTAATGATAAACCATAATGGAAAAGAATATTTTAAAAAAAGTTACTGATCCAGTTGCTTGGTTACCTGTTCCTAACCTGCATCTTTTGACACTCAGGAGCTACATGGACTTGAAGCAATCCCAATACTGCTCTTCTCTGCAAAGCACAAACCTCAGGGGATCAGGGCAGCTTGTCAGTAGATGAAGCCCAGATTTCAACACTGGTGGCCCTGCTGTGGCTCAGACGCTCCAGGCCGTGCTCAGTTCACCAGCAGCTTTGTGTAAAGGGACCAGCTGAAGGGACTCTGTCTTCATTTTACCACGCAACCTCCAAGTCTCTTCTATCTCTAAAATAATTCATCTCTTTTCAAAGATTACAATAACCCTACAGGGAAATTTAAGTGAAAATATTACCACCACTTTAAGTTAAGAAGGTCACGCCCTAAGCTGATGCATTGCATACCAGGATTTTTATATTCGTGAGCTGCATTTTACTTGATCACATAGTGCCTTCGTTCATAAATCACAAGTGTAAAATTAGCTGACTAAAGATTAAATTGCTGCTGTTTAAAAAGTCTTCAAGGTTAAGTCAGAGATTCTTAACTCAATATGTAAGCATTTCGTTTATGTGCCTTTTTCCCGAAAGAGTGTCTGATTTTCATCAAGTTCTTAAAGAGCTCTGCAAACCTAAAACAGAATAGAATTCAAAATAGATTGGGAACACTGATGACTTCGCCTAATTATCAAAAGTTCTTATATTCCCAACAAATACATTTCTAAAACCAAAACAATGGAAAAAAAAAACCACTTTATTTAGCTTATGTCACATTAAACTTTCTGCAACAGTTCCATAGACATTAAAGGCACACAACAAAGAAAAAATCATACCTGGAGGAATGGAAATCAGATACCAAAATCTGCTTTCACACAACAGCAAACATTCATTTGCCAAAAGGCCCATAATTAAAAGCCTGCTTAATGGTACAAAGCATTCATCTGGAAAAAAAAAATTGTAAATTATAGCGAGCTTGGAGGTACACAGGATCATCAAATAACAAAGTTACAGGACCTATAGTCATAGCACTTAGACACCCAGCAGAGAGAGAGATGCAGCAGCACAGACCATAGGATCACAGGAGCTGTTCAGGGCTAGCATCATCAGACCTTGGTCCTTCCCATAAAGGAAGCCCACCATCCCATCACACTGATTGGCCCCACAAGTAAATAAGCATTCAAAAAAAGGAAAAGGATCCTTGATTCCATTCAAGGAAAAGGGTTGTAAGGATAACACTGCAGAGAATGCACATCTTCCAGCTGCCACGGGAGCTAAAGTTCCAGCAACTTGGAGAGCTATATGAATAAATGCATGTGTTTAAGTGCTGCAGTAGACCAGACTCAATTAGGAAGCATTGGTGCCTAAAAGGTGTGAGAATTTTACACAGGTCAGTTTCCAAGGAATCTACCTCACAGCGATACATCTGGGGAATGGTAGCAGACAGGAGGAAGTGCTGCCCAGGAGCTTAAAGGCCCAGGATGGATGGGAGCAGGGATGAGAGAATTCATCTTTTTTCCCCACCTGTTTCCAGGGCTGTTATTCTATAAAGCTTTGTACAGACCCCATCTACATGGAGAAGGTAGACGGTACAGTAGAAGGAACCACAACGTAACCGTCTCTGCTCCGTGCACCGAGACGCCGCTCACGCAGCAGACTCCTGTGGAAGCAAGTCTATAGCAGGAACGGTGCTCGCCAGGCAGGCTGAAGACCTGAATTTGGGTCCAAGTTCTGCCATAGGTAGTTGTATGATCTTGGGCAGGTCTGTGTACCCCTCTGGGTTTTACACATGTATCAAAGATGGGACTGAGCTCCTTGTCTACAGGGGTGTTCTGGAAATGAGGCCACAAGCAGGCCCCACTTTGAAACCAGAGTAGCCACACATGTCAGACCGCATTTGACAGATGGATTCTGCAGTCTAAAAATATTTTTCCTTTAGTTTTTTAAAGTTGCAATGATTACTTTCAGCACTGGAACTTCAACTGCCTATGTTCAGCTCTGTCACTTACTCCCTAAATGACTTTGAGCAAATCTGCTTAGAACTCTAGTTTCCACAGCCAGAAAACTGGAGAAACAGCAGTGAGTATGGGGATTAAATATGAATGTATGAGGCACTGAGCGCTGCATCTGGCACACAGTCCCTGTTACACAAATACTATTTTTTTTTTTTCAACTTGCATCACAGATAAAGGTTTAATTTCCTTTAAGTACCTGTTTAAAAATAGATGACTAAAAGGCCANAAGTTTGTCTCAAGGCAGCATGTGATATTGGTTAATTATGTGCATGTTTTATTTATTTATATTAACATTTTATGTGATCCTATTTATCTGGCTGACACATTTTACTATTATATTTTTTTAAACTATATTGTTTTATTTGACCACATAAAATTATAAAATGAAAATTGCATGCCAAAAGAAATCACAAACCAAGGAAAAAGACAAACGGCAAGTAAGGAATATTTGCAACTTGCATCACAGATAAAGGTTTAATTTCCTTTAAGTACCTGTTTAAAAATAGATGACTAAAAGGCCATCCTGCTCCATAGGATAAGAGAAAAGAACTCACATTTCAAGAAAAAGAAATACAAATAGGCTTTAAACTTGAAAAGATGCTCAGCCTCAATGGTAATAAAAGAGATGCAAATTAAGTTACACAAACAAAAAGAAAAATTAAGAGAAAATCTTCATGAGTTAAAACTTGGTGAAGAATTCTTGAGCAAGATACCAAAAGCACCATGCAAGAAAAAATTCAATAAATTGAAAATTTTTTAAAATTTAAAACTTTTGCTTTGGAATTACCCTATTAAAAAATTAAAACATGAGCTACATACTGGGAGAATATATTTGTAAAACACAAATCTAACAAAGGACTCATGTTTAGAGTATATAAAGATTACTGAAAATTCAGCAGTTACAACCAAAATCCAACACAACTGTGCGACTTCCCTTTCACTTTTCACTTTCATGCATTGGAGAAGGAAATTGCAACCCACTCCAGTGTTTTTGCCTGGAGAATCCCAGGGATGGGGGAGCCTGGCGGGCTGCTGTCTATGGGGTCGCACAGAGTCGGACATGACTGAAGCGACTTAGCATAACATACAACCAAAGTATCCAGCTGGAAAATGAGCAGAAGATATGGACAGACATTTCACTGAAACATATATTCAGATGGAAAATAAGAACAAGAAAAAAAATGTTCAGTGTTAGTAACCATTCAGACAATTAAAATTAAGACTGCCATGATATATCTCTACTTGCTTAAGACAAAAATGTATATATAATATTTGTGTGTGTGTGTGTGTGTGTGTATAGGTGTGTAACCACACCTCAATCACAATACAGAGCCATTCTATCAGCAAGCAAATCTTCCTTCCTTCCTAACCCCCTAACCCTAACCCCTATATGTATACACACACACACACACACACACACACACACATATGTATATATGACAATACCAAGAAAAATGTGGAGAAACTGGATCACTCACATTGCTGGCAGATATGTAAAATGGTACAAACCCTCAAGAGAACATTTTGGTAGTTTCTTTTTAAAAACTAAATATATACTTACCATATGACCCAGCAACTTTACTCCTGGGCATTAATCCAGATAAATGAAAAAATATATATAGTTGATTGTTTGGCAGTTTTTTTAGTAGTAACCAAAAACTGGAAATAACCAAAATGGTCTACAGTGAATGAATGTCTGAACAGACTATAATATATCCATGAAATGGAATAGTACACAGTAATAAAAGTAAACAGGTTTTTGATGCAGAAAACAACTTGAATGGATCCCTAGGACACTATGCTAAGTGAAAAATGCTAATCTCAAATGGTCACATACTGAATGATTGCTTTTATCTAACATTCTTGAAATGACAAAATTATATTGATGGAGAACAAATTAGTAGGTACCATGCTACTGGAGGATGGTGTTCGGTGTGACTATAAAGGAAGGAAGATTTGTGTGCTGATAGAATGGCTCTGTATTGTGATTGAGGTGTGGTTACACAAATCTCCACACATAATAAAATGACAGAGAGATATACAGTATATCAATGTCAATTTCCTGGTTTTGATATGTGTTGTAGTTATCTTAAATACAATTGTTGGGGGAAAATGAGTGAAGAGTTTATGGAACCTCTCTATACTTTCTTTGAAAATTTCTGTAAATCTATCATTATTTCAAAATAAAAAGTTAAAATAAGTTTTTGAAAAATTCTGCTCTGCCAGTTATTAACAATGGGAACTTGAGCAAATTCCTTGAGCAGTCATTTTTGTAATGATGCTCCTAAAAGCTGTCCAGTGTAGTTATTGTAGGGACTAAATGAGAGATGTAAGTGACCACTGGAAAGTAATGACAAGGTCTGAACTAGAGTTCATTGTATTTAGGCCAAATTTTATTTTATGTACCTTTCATTTTTTCCAGTTATATTATGTGTATCTTTTCATCTAGATTATAAAACCTTAAGAGAAATGTGAGTATTCTACATTAATGTAAAATTTATTACAGGTGCCCAAAAAATCCTTATTATTGACTAAGGCTGAAAGACAAGATGTATCTAAGGGCATTCAGCTCTATCAGTGTTTGGTACTTTGGATATTGCTTTAGATATTAACCAAGACAAGTTTGGGGTATATTTGAAGCCAGAGCTGTTTTGGAAACATACATTTCAGGGTTTTTCAAAACTGGCCATGAATTAGCTCACCTGTCAAACACAGAGTACTGTGTTCACTCCCAGAGTTTTTTTCATTTTTCAGGTTTCATGTGTACTCGCATTTCTAAAATGCGCCTACCTGCTGTTGATGCTGCTGCTTCATGGACTATACTTTACAAATCCCTGATAAACTACACTTACCTTGGCTGAAATGTGGGTTTATATCAACAGGGAACTCGTGATACAAGGTGTAAAGGAACTTATATTCTGAGCAGTATTGCATGCCATTGCGTAGGACAGGGAATGTAACATGCAGATGTGGATCCATGTAACTCCTAAAACATTTCTCTTAGCATATTTCATAAAATTGTTTGTTAATACATATTTAGACAACCACACTAAAGAGATGAGGTGACCTATAGAGAAAATTTTAAATCTACTTTGGATGATAGTAATTTAAGTATAGTTACCCACAAATTAAAATCAGGGCTTGTGTTTTATTTCATACAGATTTTATTGAGATTGGTAATATTATGATATTCCAAAATATAAAATGTGTAACTCACTATTAAAGTAAACATCATAGTCTGACTCCCATATGTCAGGGTTTTTTTTCCTATTTTTATCTACAATNATAGGATAAGAGAAAAGAACTCACATTTCAAGAAAAAGAAATACAAATAGGCTTTAAACTTGAAAAGATGACACAAATACTATTTTTAGGTATTAATGTATTTTTATCATTTCCTTCATATAACCTTTATAATATCCTTTTAGGATTCTTTAGCAGCTTAAAGAAATGGGTCAAATCTTATATAAAAATGTTTGGTTTCAAAATAGAGTAGAAACTGAAGGTTCACCTTTGAATTTGAGAAAGTGTTAATATATGCAAATTTCTTAGATTAAAATAACCAGTTTTCACATGCTAGAACATTCTAGAATTGCTTCAACTTAGCTTATATTTTTTATATATATATAATATATATATGAATATACAACATAGTTCTGCCAAGAATTGGGAACTAATAATTTTCTTTCTTATGAAACTAAAAATAATTGCCCTTCCAGTTGAGTTAGCAAAGGAAGGAACCACGATAAAGACTGTCTCACTGAAGAGCTTTTGTTGAATTTGCATTATTTTTTAATACAGTTAAGACCCTCCAGAAATGTTTTTAAGCTGACAACTTAATTTTCTGTTCCTACCACGAGTTTTGAAGAAAAATCAGTTCCAAATTATTTTAGGGTTGAATCCTTTGTAGTTAGTCCTAATGGACACTGAGCATGTGAGAGGCCTGAGGCCAGACAGAAAGGGTGTGGTGAGGGCAGGGGGAGATAGAGTCAGAACGACAGCTCACAGTGCATTCTCCCAGGGGGGCCATGAGGGTTCCCTTTAGGGGCTGCCAGCTGTCCTGAGAACCTGCGTGAACACTGTCGTGAACACTGTGTTTTCTGTATTAAGAATATTCCATGTTAATTATTTTATTAAAATTTGTATATATGATTCCTATATTAGACACATGTTTTTGGAATTTAGCTCAAATCTCACTTTATCTCCCACAAGTAAGTTTCTCACATTAAATGATCAAAGTGGAGGAAAGGAATCACCATACGAATCTAAGGCAAAGCTGAGCACCCCTTTTTCCGTAAGACATAAGATGTAGTTGGGTGGGTAATTTTTTTCCCCCAATATTCAGTTAATTCTTATTTACAGTTGTCACAGGTCCTATCCTCCCTAGTTAATTCCTTTTAAAAACTGAACTTGAAAACACTGAAATCTGTGCTTAGCTATGGGAGAATTTTAAGTTGCCCATGGATCATTTGGGTGGTTGGTGTTAGTTGCCCAGTCATGTCCGACTCTTTGTGACCCCATGGACTATAACCCGCCAGGCTTNCTTTTAAAAACTGAACTTGAAAACACTGAAATCTGTGCTTAGCTATGGGAGAATTTTAAGTTGCCCATGGATCATTTGGGTGGTTGGTGTTAGTTGCCCAGTCATGTCCGACTCTTTGTGACCCCATGGACTATAACCCGCCAGGCTTCTCTGTCCATGGGATTTCCCAGGCAGGAATACTGGAGTGGGTTGCCATTTCCTCCTCCAGGGAATCTTTCCTACCCAGGGATTGAACCCAGGTCTCCCGCATTGTGGGCAGATTCTTTACCGTCTGAGCCACCAGGGAAACCCTTTGGGTGATTAGATACCCTCCAAATAGAAGACATTTCAGAGAAATGGCTCATTTTTAAAACGAACATGGAGGGTTTACTCAAAACCCATAAAAACAGCAACCTGATTTTTCAGGTTGCAATCCTTAGAGGAAGAATTTGGAGCGACTGGGAACAGATGTACACACTACATCTGAAAAGGGGAAAGGGCCCTAGGGTATTCAAAACAAAACAAGAACACCTTTAAACGACATACCACATTATCCCAACTGCCTGCTTGGCCTAGATGCCAGTCTGAGAGACAGCCTTGCACCAGGGCAGCCTCTCGGGTCGGACTGACTCACCTGTATCCCCAGCACACTAGGTGAGACCACAGCCAAGAAGAAATGACCAAAAGTGTTAACATCCTCCTCACGGGCTAAATCCAAAGGCAGTGAAACAAGCAACCTCAAGCAGCATACAGGAGTGTTTGTGGGAGGTGGGCAGTGGGCACTGAAGGAGTTTTCATGACAGCAAGCACCATGTGGGTGACACGCAGGGCTTGGCACAGACAGGTGCTTGGACACCCGAGACCAATCAGATGCCTTCCTTGGCATCAAAATCCAGCCTGAAAAACTTCACTATGCAGTCATGGGGTGGTGGCTTGAACCTCATTCTGTATTATTTTTGTTGTTTTTTTAATGTTTTTTTTTTTTCAAACTGGTAGTCTTTTTATAAATACAATTAAGAGAAATTCATCAGCAAATAATTGTTCTTCAAATAACTGCCTTCTTTGCCTCCCACTTCTCACTCTTTAGCCTCTATCGCCTTGTTATAGGGGGTCCTAAACTGACTGGAAAGAAAGAAAATTGACCTAAAAAACACTGGTTCCCTGGTTCCTATAAAGTATCCGCTGTACTAAAGCTTCAACACTGAGTCACTAAGAATAATTTCAAATCCTCTCAGAATATAGACAACACCGTGTTCTTCTTGGTACATGGTCAAGTGTTTCTGATTCAGCTTTGCTCAACATTTTTAGTAAAACTGCATCAATATCAAAATTAACAATTATTCAAGATCACACTGGCAGAAACCAACCTTATGTTATTGGATGTAATCTTCCTAATGACTTAGATTTACTGTGGTTAGCACATTCTGTATTTACTGTTTTCAAAATAAAAAGTGTTTAATCTATTACAAGGTAATTTTTTTAAACATCACAAAAATCACATATGATTATCTAATTGCTCTCTTCCAAAGTATAGACATAAACTTGCTTTATGCATTCACTATGCTCCTGAAAATCTGTATGAAAACTTAAATTTTTAAAAAATGAGTTAAAATTGTAATTTCAGAGGTGCTTTATCATTGTGCCCTATTTATGTTCCACTTGGAATAAGAACTAATATTTTACTAAGTTTTTATTTCACTCAACCCACCATATAAATGTTCTGATAAGAAAATATTTTAAAAGAGCCCTAGGGTATAAAAGCCTTTTTTCTTGCTATAAATAATTACCCTATCTCTCTTTTCTAATAGAGCTCACAGTCTTCTTCAAGTGGTGTGCTCATCCCGTCTATACAGTTTGACCCTGAACCTGACACGCTGATGCTGGCATGTGTGTAGCTATTCATCCTGTGGATCAGCACACCTCACACACACACAGCCTGCAGTGTCCCTGTCTCCCCCGGGTGGCTGATGTGGCAGTTGTGGCTGCCCCAGGGAAGCATGGTGGCTGTGACCCACACCCACAGGAGAAACCCCATTCCTGCAAACACTGGTCCTTTCTCCAGCACACATGCTGAACTCCTTGGGACACAAGAGTTTTAAGAAAGGCAATTCCAGGAGCAGAGTATTTACATCTCCACATTTCTTCTCCATGAAGGTGAAAACACACACACACACACACACACCCCAAATAATTCACAGGCTCTCTGAATGCAGACCAACAGGGGTGAACCTGCAGGAAGGCAGCAGCAACGTCTTGGGGGAAGAATGTGGCTCCCACCCCAGCTTGACCACTGGCTCCCTAGGTCACGTTCCCTCTGGCCTTGGACAGAATCATTGCAATGTATGAGCATCCATCCTCACAGGCCAGTTAGCTGACGGTCATTGTGGTTTTCAATCCTACAATCAAGCGGTCCAGAAGGCAGCACACAAAGGAATCAAAGGGCAGCTTAAGTGGCACAGGAAAGGTTAGTCCCTTTCTGTGCCTGTCCTACATTTCTCCCCTTTCTCCCCGACAGCCCTTCCAAGTCAGTTTCCTCCAGTCACCCCAAAATCCCTAAGATATTTTCCAAAGAGCGGGAGGGAGATGGGAAGTAATGGAGTGACCACAATGAGACCCCACGAGGCCAAGCCAGACATAAACCTTGTACTCAGACTCTGCCCCCTGATGACCAGGAGTACTGGCTTTGGCACCCTGACTTCCAGGAGATGAGGAGGTCGGAGAAGGATGGCATCGAGGAGCCACAGGAAGGACCACAGAGCAGAAAGCCAAGGAAGCCCGCCCCCTGCTGACGGGGCTCGCGGTTCGTGCTGGAGTTCACGCTTCAGCCTCTGACCTTCTCTGCAGCCTGACCACAGCTCAGGGCTGGGCGTCACTGAGCCTGGGGTTTCTGGGAGCCCTCTTTGCTCTCACTGTCCTCCGCCAGGTTGCGCTCAGACCCTGTGACCAAAGGCTTGTTGCTGCGAAGTGTGTGGGCATTCAGCATCTCCAGCAGCAGATCGTAGACGGGCACCACATTTTTGCACTTCATGTTGAGCAAGTGTTCCATGCCCTTGTTACTGGAGAGACAAAAAGGTGCTGAGATTCCTTCCTGAAGCAGCCACAGGAAGCCTGACATCTCCCCGACTCTCCCCCATGGGGCTGGTCCTCACCTTCACCCCAGCACAACCCCAGCCCTCTGCTCTATGGTTCTTGCATCTGGCTCCTCCAATGATCTGCAGGTGAGGATGAAGCCAACGTCCTGTGGACGATGGTGTCCCACCACCCACCCCAACAACTTGATCCCTAGTATGATGGGGTCTCTGAACACCACAGGTACATTTTCATGGTCTTTGAAAACACTGAACCATTGCTACTGGGAGAAATAAGGGTTAGGTTCTGAGAGATCCTGGTCCCAACACCTTCATCAGCCCATTAATACATAATCTTGTTTCTTCTGAGTTATTGTTTAAAGGGCCTTATTTAACATGAATCATTGATTCATTAACATTTCATTCACAGCCTGTAGCACTAAAATTCATGCCTGAATGAAACTTATCTAACATGTATTTTCTCTATAAGCACATCACTTGCTTCTTGCACTTAGGAACTAGACAGTACTTTAGCACTATTCTTGGGGATCCTTTTTAGACTATGAAATCAACAAAGCGCAAAATGCCAAAACAAGGTACTAAATAGACCACATAACACACCCTTGTTTACACTCTGAGAGCAGAAATGAGAAGGCAGAGCACGCAGCACCTGGTATGACCTCCGCTGGGAACATAAGTGTGGGCAACTCAGATTTTCTGCCAGTCTGCACATGTCCTCGAATGACCTCAAAAGCACCACGAATATTGATTTGGGGGTTACAAATACATTTTAGCAAGCAGGCAAATTCACAAGCAGAGAATCTGTGATTAATGAGGATGGACGGTTTCTGCTCTGTAAACGGTCATGTGCTGAGTAATCATTAAAGAGTAAGCAGAGCAGAGTTCATTTCCACTTCCTCCCCCTTGTTAAAATCCTTGAGGTGTGTGGTCTTTTCTCACCGCCCCTAGACTTTCCTCCTCCTCAAGGGAGCATTTACCTTCCTTCCTCTTCCCCCCTCCTCCAGCCCCAGCACCCCACCCTCCTCCTGGGTGACGGCCAGCACTGAGCCTCATGGCACCGGCATGAAGCCACCATCAGACACCATCTCCCTCCTTGAGCACACACGATGTCCATTTCTTGGATACACTCTACCCATGCACTGCCTTCCCGAACCTACTCGGCTCACTAGTTCTCTTAGTATCCTGATATAATGCAAGATGGATAAGGTAGACTTGCCACCTTGAAGGGAAAATGATCTCCTGAAAGGAAAGGCGGGCATCATCAGTACCCACACTGATGACTCTTATAGGATGCGGTTGTCATAGCAGCTTTATGGTGTCTTGTTAACAAGCCCAAGCTCGCACTGCTTGCTGCATGATAGATGGCAAGAGACAAGGTGTTGAGGTTCTTGGCTGATCAACTTTAGGCTGATCAAGAGGATGGCAGACTAATGTCTCAAAATAACCATCTTACAAGGGTCTGGATGCCAGGTTCTTTTATAGATCAAAGGTGGGGGCAGATGGGGAAACAAAAATTAAAAGGCCACTAATCTGGCAAATATCTCCTAGAATGGCAAACCTTGGGCAGGGGATGTGTTGCAAGGATATATAATATCCTTTTCTATAGCAAGAAAAGGACAACTCCTAGGGAAGCCTTTGTGATCGCCCCAGATCACTAGCCCCAGAGCTGATCTAGAGAAGCTGGGTTTAACGTCTTTAAGAAAACACCTCAGGACCCCAGCCCTGTGTAGTTCAGGAAGATGGGGCAGCTCACTTTAGGGGAGGAACTAACTGCCCCTTTCAGAATCCATAAACAAGCTAAAATCCTCAGCAACTAAAAACCAGATAAGCCAGCACAATGTTGCAGGGAAAAGCCAACTCTGGCTCCATGTTGGAACTGTTCCTTTGACTTGCTTTCTGTTTTGTGGTTATAATCACACATGATGACCTGCCTCGGAGAATCCTGTCCCTCTGCCTGACTTACTGAAGTGTCTTTGTTCAGGACCCTGTCCACCTGTAGGCGGCAGGAAGGAAGACACTAACACGTGCCCTTCCTGAGGTTTGCATTCTAGGAGATATTTGCAAGATTAATGGTCTTTTTACTTTGTTTCCTCATCTCCCCCCACCTCCGATCTCTAAAAGAACCTGGCATCCAGACCCTCAAAAGATGGTTATTTTGAGACATCTCCATCTTCTTGGTCAGCCTAAAGTTGTATTCCCTACCTCAACACCTCATCTCTTGCCGTCTATCTTGCGGCAAGTAGAGAGAGCTTGGGCAGGGTAACAAGACACTATAAAGCTGCTATAATGACCACATCCTATAAGGGCCATCAGCGTGTATAGTGATGATGCCCACCTTCCCTTTCAGGAGTTCATTTTCCCTTAAAGGTGGCAATTCTACCTTATCCATCTTGAACTTGCAAAACCCTTTTTCCAAAGCTCTTCATCCTTCTGTGAGCATCTGCGCCCTACCTCCCACCACACACCCAGTGGAGCAGACCCCACAGGGATTGTACCTGGCATGCCTGACATGAGACAGGAGCATCAGCAGGTTAGCCAGGCGCATGGACTGCTGCTGGGAGGACATGCCGCTCTTGGCAATCACCCAGACCAGAGCATCCGTCACGGCATTCAGCAGGTGAGTCAGCTTCCGGCCACTGTCAGCCTCCTGGGGTGCTGTAGCTGAAGGGTACATACCTGGACAAAGAATTAAAAAGCCAAGGGTCATTGCCCTGAGAAAACAGAAGTCATGTGCTCAGCCATTAGGCATGTGTGTGCTAAGCTGCTTCAGTCACGTCTGACTCTGTGTGATCCTATAGACTATAGCCTGCCAGGCCTCTCTGCCCATGAGATTCTCCAGGCAAGAATACTGGAGTGGGTTGTCATGCCTTCCTCCAGGAGATCTTCCCTCTACGTTCTCCAGGAGGGAGGCCAAAGTGGTCTCGGCTGTTCTGACATCTGCGTGTCTGGTGAAACCTTAAAAGCATGGCTTCACTTCTGCATGCTGTCTATTCCCCCAAGAGCCAGCCCATCACTGAGCTGGAAGGGAAAGCTGGCTGAATGCAGGCAGGCTCAGCAGCCTCTCAGAGGGCTGCCAGGCCCATACGTGTGGCCATGCCACAGTAGGAAATGTATCCAGCTGCCTCAGACCATGACATGGTACCTCCCAGCTGCAGCAACAATACCCATATGGACATGGCCAGGGAAGTGAGGTTAATCCAACTCTTAGTCCCTAGGAGGGCCACTGATCTAAGGGGAGTTTACAAACTAATCACCATTGCTATGCAGCCCCCCACCCCTTACACGACAGGGCCACTGCCAACTCACCTCTGTCCAGACTCTCAGCATTTCACTTCAGGCGACGCTTTGGTGGAGCAGGAAGACCACCGATTTGCAATAAGACAGACCTACTTAATATTCACCATCTCTTGCTCTCTGGCCCCTGACCAGTCACTTGGTTCTTCCAGCCTCAGCTCCTCACTGAGCAAAGCTTACAAGCACGTGAGTCCTGAGGTCCCCACAACTTCCTCAGGAGGCAGGTCACCTCCCCATTCCTGCCTGGCCGTGTGTTTAATTCCCCTCTGACTCTAGGAACTGAGATACCTGGCCTCCTGAAAGTTACAAAATAACTGCTCAGTTGTGTATCCTTGCCTCTACCATCCCCCTCCCCTACCAACCCTGACTTTTTGATTCTGGGCAACAGGGAAGTAATTAGCTTCTCTTCCAGGCTTTGGATTTCAAAGAATAAATAGCAAATACATGAAATCAACAGGGGAGCTGCTGACTTTTGACTGTAATAAGAACGAAGGATCATCCACAGAGTTTGTTTTGGAAGCTTTTGTTCTCTATTTTCATTGGCATTTTCAGTTCAATTAAGGCAACTCAGAGACATACTGAATCACAACCATGCCAGTGCAGTGCTTTACCACATCCCTGGGGCATGTCCCTCCATGATGTCTCACGATGCAGATTTAAGATCCTCATCTTTGGCCCAGAAGCTGCTGCTCCAAGCCACCTGCTCACCGTGTTCCCCACAGTGACTCTTCCTGACTTCTCCGCATCCTCAAGTCCCCCCCGCCGTCCCTCACGGCAGATGACCTGCCCTGTTACCGCCCCCACCCTCACTCAACATGCCCTTGAGTAACCAAAATGGAAAATGCAGATCACAAAGCACCCTTCAATGACTTCCCAGCTCTTGGGGTAGAGTCCAAACCACTTAATGCCGTTATCAGGGTACCAGGCCTCTCTGCTCTTTTCATCTTCAGTTCCCAGCATGCCTCAACTTGAACCATAGCTGATGCACTGACCATGCTGAACGTTCAGCTTAGACCCGCCCTTCCTTCCCTCCCCTCCTCCATTCCACCTTCTTCTTTCCACACCCCTTCCTCCAGCTTATCTGCCTCCATTCCTCCTCTAGATTCCATACATTCCGTGCGCCACAACTACTGGTTATGAACTTCCCTGTAGAAGCTGACGCTCCCAAGACGCCACGTGCTTTCCCAGCAGAGGGCACCACATTGTGCCACAGGCTGGAAGTCCTCATACTCATGCTCTGGCCCTCAGCAAGACTGGCCATAAGCACTGTGGGGGCACAGACCCTGTCCATTTGTATGCCATTCTATCCCCATCACCGACTGCAAAGACTGGCATGGAAGAATTAGATGAATTTACATAGATTCAAACTACTAGTCAATTGCACCATTATAATTGAAATGATAAATATGCATGTTAATGCATATTTTCGGTACATAGAAAATTATTAATTAAATGAAAATATAGCAAAAATTATTTTAAGCTTAACTTCCTTAAAATTGACCCTGGCTGCATTAACAAGTGCTTTCTTGTAACTATCCTTTTTAGCTTATTCTGCTCCATGTATTTCTACTGACATAAATAAATCTTATCTCTGGATTCTAAAAGGAGTCAAAATTGTGTACTTGTACATAAGTTGGTCTAAAGTGACAAAAAGTGAAAATGTAAAAATACTTGGCTACTATACAAATGTTCATAGCAATATTACTCATAATAGCCTAAAAGTGGAAATACCCCAAATGCCCATCAACTGATGAATGGATAAACTAAATATACATTCATATAATGGAATATTTTTTGTTGTTTAGTTACTAAGTTGTGTCTGACTCTTTTGTGACTCCCACGGACGGCAGCCCGCCAGGCTTCTCTGTCCATGGGATTTCCCAGGCAAGAATACTGAAGTGGGTTGCCATTCCCTTCACCAGGGAATCTTCTCCATCCAGAGATTGAATCCCGGTCTCCTGCATTGCAGGCATAATCTTTACCCTCGGAGCCACCAGGGGCACAAGCTTATAGATATGCTAAAAAACCACTGAACTGTATGCTTTAGATGACACTACGCTTTAAACTCAGGACATCCCTGGTGTCCAGCGATTAAAAGTCCATTGGCCAATATAGTGGGCGGACGTGGGTTTGATCTCTGGTCCAGGAAGATTCCACATCCTACAGGGCAACTAGCCTTCCCTGGTGGCTCAGATGGTAAAGAATCTACCTGCCAATGCAGGAGACTGTGGCTTGATCCCTGGGTTGGGACGATCCCCTGGAGAAGGGAATGGTTACCCACTCTAGTATTCTTGTCTGGAGAATTCCATGGACAGAGGAGCCCGATGGGCTACAGTCCATGGAGTCACAAAGAGTCAGATACAACTGAGCCACTTTCACCTCACAGGGCAACTAAGCCTGTGTGCCACAGCTACTGCGCCCATGCACCCTAGCGCCCATGCCCTGCAACGAGAAGCCACTGCAACACGAAGCCCAATTGCCGCAACTAGAGAAAGCTAAGACCCAAAGGAGACAGAAAAGTTTTAAACACACAAAAAAGAAAGCTCCTCAGTACCTTTCTGTGTCTGACCAAGGCTCCCGTCAAATAACCTGTGTGGCTATTGGAGGCAGTACAGCTCGACACGCGGCTCAGGGTCCATCACTGATGAGGGGTTTGGGGATGGCAGTCACTGTGGTTTTGTAAAGGCATGTGCTGTATCAATTTTATACATGGGAAAGATTTTACATACAGAAAGATTAACCTATATAAAACCATCCTGGGAAGGAACTAGGCTGCAGAACAGCGATCTTGCTGCCTGACTCTCTCTTCAGTCGGCAATGCTGTGCCTGCACTTTGGACATCCCTGTACGCTCTGACTCATCAAAACGTATGCACACAGTAATTGCTAAGTGGCAGGCCCTGAGAGCAGCAAGGGACAAGACCCAAAGCCCCCACCCGCAGGACACTCACTGCCCAGACACATAGGAAATGGCAAGAATTAATCCCCTCCAGCCCCTAAGGGTAAAAACATCAGATTTCATTTTAGAATCAAATTACTTTTCCTAAAACTAAAGTAATACAGAAAAAAAGTCAAGATCTTGGCACAACACCACACACATACCAAGGAAAATAAAATAAAGTCAAGGACACAATTTCCTCTCCTCTTTATCGCCTGGGAACAGCTGTGTGCGCCTTCCACCGGCCCACCTGCTGACATTCTGAGCAGCACATGGGAAGAGCTGGGCAACCAGCCCCCCCAACATTTGCCACATCCTTAGCGTTCAAAGGATGAAGATATAAGCTCACCTTGACCAAAAGCAAATAAATCAGAATAGATAAAGTGTTTAATAAAACTTTCAGAACACTGACCAAAGGAAAAATATTCTGGCTTTTGGGAGGCATCTGGTCCCATCACTTCATGGCAAAAAGATGGGGAAAAAGTAGAAAACAGTGACAGATTTTATTTTTGGGGGTCCAAAATCACTGTGGACAGTGACTGCAGCCATGAAATAAAAAGACACTTGCTCCTTGGAAAAAAAGCGATGACCAACCTAGACACCATATTAAAAAGCAGAGACATTACTTTGCTGACAAAGGTCCATCTAGTCAAAGCTATGGTTTTTCCAGTNGTCAGGAGTTCTCTGGTGTTCTCAGGATTTGGACTTAAGTCTCCTGCTTCTGGTTTTCAGTCTTATTTTTGCAGTAGCCTCAAGACTTCTCCCTCTGTACAGCATAACCTAGATGTTAAAGATGTTAAAGATGGAAAGGTTAAAGGTTAAAGATGAAAAGGTTAAACATGAAGAGTTTCTCTACAGTGAGGGACATCCAGAGATATTCACAGAGTTACATGGAGAAGAGAAGAGGGAGGAAGGAGTTAGAGGTGACCCAAATGAGATGAGATGGAATCAAAAACGAAGAGAGCAAGCTAGCCAGTAATCACTTCCTTATATGTGCTCCACAGTCTGGAATGCTCAGAGATGTTCATGGAGTTATACAGAGAAGAGAAGAGAGAGGAAGGAGACAGAGGTGGCCAGAAGAATAAAAGAGGGGGAATCAAAAGGAGAGAGACAAATCCAGCCAGTAATCAGTTCCCAGGACTGGAAGAAACACAAGCTGGAATCAAGATTAGCAGGAGAAATACCAATAACCTCAGATATGCAGATGACACCACCCTTATGGCAGAAAATGAAGAGGAGCTAANAATGGACATGAATCTGAGTGAACTCCAGGAGTTGATGATGGACAGGGAGGCCTGGTGTGCTGCTATTCATGGGGTCGCAAAGAGTTGGACACGACTGAGCGACTGAATCGAACTAAAGTAGGTAGATTCAAAGACAAGATCTGAAAAAGCTGATTTTCTTCCATAATCAGTTTCAAATGTCCCACTTGGTCATTACCTACATGCGCGTCAACTTAATTACTAATATAAGCCGTGTCCTCAAATTATTCTATAGAAGGTGAATGGTAACAGTCAATGTCAAGAAGGTGATAAAAGCCCCAAAGCATTTAGCAATTTTCTTGACTCCCCTACAATTTTCACTTGTCCAACAATTTACTATTTCTACTCACAAATGCTTGTTTTCTAGATATGGCGTAGAGAGTACATTGGGTGCAGGGGAAATGTCTTGTCTTATAAGTAAGGCCAGATTGAGACCCAACAAGGAAGTACCCAAAGTTGTCTTCAGGGTTTCTGAGCTTCACGTGACCTTCAAATTTCTTCTTCATTCCCCCTCTCCCCTCCTTCAAGACCTAAGTTTCTCCTCTCACCCTGTCCCTATACCATGATCCAGTTATCTCCCAGACAATACTTCCTGCTCAATACTAGTTACGCAAAGTATGACCTATTACCACTACACAAAGAGAAGTAAAAATTGAGGGTAAGCATTTGGAAACTCTTACAGCAACTGATAGAGTAAGTTTAAATCAATGGAATATAACAAAATACTAGGGCTTAGTACTTTTCCAAAAAATTTTTTTCAATTTTATGACAGTAACTATCCATAGAGATTCCCTGGTACTCAGCTTCAGGGAATCTGTCTACAGTGCAGGAGACCCCAGTTTGATTCCCAGGTCAGGAAGATCCCCTGGAGAAGGGATAGGCTACTCCCTCCAGTATTCATGGGCTTCCCTGGTGGCTCAGATGGTAAAGAATCCACTTGCAATGCAGGAGACCTGAGTTTTAACCCTGGGTTGGGAAGATACCCTGGAGGAGGGCCTGGCAGCCCATTCCAGTATTCTTTCCTGGAGAATCCCCATGGACAGAGAGCCTGGCAAGCTACAGTCCATAGGGTCGCAGAGTCAGACACAACTGAGCAACTAAGCATGGCACAACTATCCCTACAGAAGGATTCTTGTATCATACACAAAAATAAATTTGAAATGGATCAAAGACCTATATATAAGGCTGGACACTATAAAACTCTTGGAGGAAAATATAAGCAGAACACATACATTCATGTTAAAGTCATGTCCAGCTCTTTGTGACTGGACTGCAGCCCACCAGGCTCCTCTGTTCATGGGACTCTCCAGGCAAGAACACTTAAGTGGATTGGCGTGCCTTTCTCCAGGGGATCTTCCTGACACAGAGATCAAACCTACATCTCTTGTCTCCTCAATTGCAGGTGGGTTCTTTACCACTAGCACCACCTGGGAAGCCCTAAGCAGAACACTCTCTGACATAAATCCCAGCAATATCTTTTTTGATTCGCCTCCTAGAGTAAGGAAAATAAAAGCAAAAATAAATTTATTTAAATTTAATTTGGGCCAGATTAAACCTAAAAGCTTCTGCACATCAAAGGAAACCATAAACAAAAAGACAACCCACAGAATGGGAGAAAATATTTGCAAATGAAGCAACCAACAGGGATTAATCTCCAAGATATACAAGCAGTTCATGAAGCTCAATATCAAAGAAAAACAAACAGCCCAGCTGAAAAATGAACAGAAGATATAAACAGACATTTCTCCAAAGAAGACATACAGATGGCCATAAAGCACAGGAAAAGATGCTCAACACCACTAATTATCAGAGAAATCCAAATCAAACGACAATGAAGTATCACCTCACACTAGTCAGAAAGGCCATCATCAAAAAGTCTACAAATAATAAATGCTGGAGAGAGTGTGGAGAAAGGGAAACTCTCCTACATTGTTGCTGCAAACATAAATCACTATAGCATCTGTACTGGAGAACAGTAAAGAGGTTCATTAACAAATAAAAATACAACTACCATATGATCCTGTAATTCTACTCCTGGGCACATATCTGGAGAAAACCATAATTCAGACAAACACATGCAACCCCAATGTTCATTGCAGCGCTATTTACAATAGCCAAGACATGGAAACAACCTGGATGTCCATCTACAGATGAATGGATAAAGAAGTGGCAGTGCACATATACAGCAGAATATTACTCAGCCACTAGAAAGAATGAAACAACAGCATTTACAGCAACACGGATGGACCTAGAGATTATCATAACAAGTAAAGTCAGTTCAGTTCAGCTCAGTCGCTCAGTCGTGTCCAACTCTGTGACCCCACGAATCGCAGCACACCAGGCCTCCCTGGCCATCACCATCTCCCGGAGTTCACTCAGACTCACGTCCATCGAGTCACTGATGCCATCCAGCCATCTCATCCAGAGAACGACAAATATTATATTGCTTATATGTGAAATCTTAAAAAATGATACAAATGAACTTATTAATTCAAAACAGAAAGAGAGTCACAGATGTAGAAAACAAACTTACACTATGGGGGGAGAAGGATAAATTGCATGATTGGAATTGACATACACACTTAATGTGATCATCTCTCTATCACACAAATTCAAATCATTTATGTTGTACGTGTTAAATATCATGTTATGTCAATGGTGGGTACTAAGTTGTCTGACTCTTTGTGACCCCACGGACTGCAGCCCACCAGGCTCCTCTGTCCATGGAATTTCTGAGCCAAGAAAACTGAAGCATCTTCACTTAAAAAAAAAAAAAATTGGAGTTGCCATTTCCTACTCCAGGGGATCTTCTCAACCCATGGATCAAACCTGAGTCTCCTGCATCGTCAGGTAGATTCTTTGCCACTGAGTCACCTGGGAAGCCCAATATGTCAGTTACACCACAATAAAATAAATCAGAATGTCAAAAACACACAAAACGATGCAAGGTAAACATTTTAAAGTTCATTTTTTCCCTTTCCAGTGGAGTGGCTTGAGCCACTTTTTAAATTACCACCAGTAATTCACCTAATGAATAATTTATATTCAAATTACCAAAAGTTAAGCACAGTTTAAATCCCTATAAATGAAACAGAGAAGTCAGAAAGAAAGCCATTTTCCCCTTTTTAAATAAAATAAGNTGAGCCACTTTTTAAATTACCACCAGTAATTCACCTAATGAATAATTTATATTCAAATTACCAAAAGTTAAGCACAGTTAATCCCTATAAAATGAAACAGAGAAGTCAGAAAGAAAGCCATTTTCCCCTTTTTAAATAAAATAAGAAATTCTATTCTCCTCAACACCATGCCGACTCTAGAAATAGCATCTCTCCCCCATAAAACATGGCCCAGCTGTGTGGTTACTTACTGGAGTTGAGGAGGATCATGGCCTTGACACAGAGATATTCTTTGTGTTGGAGTTTTAACTCACGAAACCTTGAAGTCGTTGCCAGGAGCATGTCAAAGATTTCTAGAATTCCTTCAACACATTTCCCTTCATCCCTACAAAAGTCCATTTGGAAATGTAAAACATATAGCTTCAGGTAACCATCAAAAGTAAGGAGTATTTTCTTTTTAATCTCAAATTTCATCTGGTACACCCTTTAAAAAGGTAGTAACGAGAGCACAACCAGAAATATGAAATTACCAGAATAATTTTTATGTAAGGAGGATAGGGCATTTCCTATAAGTCCCTGAACCAAATATTTGAATAAATACTATTTAGGCAACAGTGTGCACTGCAAGTACCTTTTCCTTCTACCTGTTCACCAAATGTTTTCTTAAAAGAATACCATTTCTGTTTATTATTTTCAATCTAAACTATTTCAGCCAACCCTCAAAATATGACATAGTTTACTAAAAAGAGACAGTTCGTGTTCTCATCAAAAGACTCTGAAGTATTAATGAGAAAAGACTGAACATAACAGAAGCAAATATTCCAAAAAGAAATAACACTTTCTATCTAGAGCTTAACTCTCACATCCTGGTGGTCAGTTAGAAACTGGTAGGGCAATGAACAGACATTTAAATGTAGTTTGAAAAAAAGCTACTATGACATACAAAGAAATCAAAATTATAGAAGATAGATCAGAATCAGGAAAGAAAGGTAGAAATGGAGACATAGTAATTCTGACTTGTCAAAGATTATTTTTAAGCAAAAGCTTTAGACAAACATTGGACCATATAATCAAAATTCTTTTGAGCACTCCTTGTGGAAATGAACTGTATAAGCGTACTTTTGAAGTAAATTACTTGAACTGCATCAAGAAAATACCAGTTTCAATTCACTCCAGCCAGACACATGTTATTCCACCTCACTGCTCCCCTCCACCCCACAAAAAAAAAACGTGCATTATCATCAGTCATAGAACTATTATAAGTCCTTGACAAGCAAGCAGTTAGATGATTTTGTCATGAAAGTTTCATTTGCATCTAAAATCCTGCAGTACACAGCACAGGGCAGCTGTGGTAAAAGCTAAATCATGAAAGTTTCATTTTCAGTCTCTGGAGCAGCCGCTGAAGGGGACCTGAGATCTTCAAGGAACTGGCTAGTCCCTCCTTCTTCCTCCAGTCTCAACCCAGGACATTTCGAAACAGTGATGGTGGTGTTTGGAGAACGGGCCTCTGTAGAGTTCAGTGAACTGACACCAGTGGGTGCCACCAATCTCGGTAAAGCCTTTCCTATTTGGTGCTTTGACGGCCACTCACTTCCCTGGTGGCTCAGATGGTAAAGTGTCTGTCTACAATGCGGGAGACCTGGGTTCGAGCCCTGGGTTGGGAAGATCCCCTGGAGAAGGAAATGGCAATCCACTCCAGGACTGTTGCCTGGAAAATCCCATGGACAGAGGAGCCTGGAAGGATACAGTTTATGGGGTCGTAAAGAGTTGGACACAACTGAGCGACTTCACTTCACTTCGCCAGTATCCTGCACATTCCTGCAAACTCACTATACAAAGTTACAAATACGCAAACTGCACACTTTGGCAAACAAGTGTGGTATCTTCAGCAACCAGTCTAGAATTTCTGAAAGTGGACAGTTTAAATGACAAAATATCATGCCCCTTGGAAGTCACTTCTAAGGGAAAGGCCATTCTGGAGAATCAGAGCCACAGGTGCCAAAGTCTACGGGAAACCCCAGCCCGCCCCTGCCCTGGCCTTTCCCCAGGCGGCCTGCTGCAGCTGCCCAGTAAGGACATGCATGCCCTAAACACAGCAGAGGCACAAGGAACACTTATTCACTGAATGCCCCTCAAGCCAATCACCAAATCACTCTGCCTGGGATAATGAGTTATTGGAAATTGTAATTGATGGTTTAAGGACATTTGATACTGAGAAAAGTTAGTTTTAAGATATCTCTGGGGCCAAAAACAAAAAGTCCAAGAAGTCCTGCGCTGACAGTTAAGTAGTTTGGCTCTTTACTCTTTTGTGAAACTCAGAGGAGAAGTCATAGGCACACATGCGCACACATGCACACGTCCACTTCCCCAAGTAGCATAAGAGGACTCCTTTGAAATTAATCCTATTTTGCAGAAGCTGTCACCTGAGCCCAAGGACACATCCCTAAATACTGAAGTTAGCACTGTTTCCTCATTAAAATACATAGTATTTTAAGTGTAAACTCACATTTCAAGAATGGAGGGAGAACTTATATCACATGGTATCTTAAGCCTTGATGAATGCTGCAACTCACAAAAATCAGAACATATGTGAAGTGAAGTGAAGTCACTCAGTCGTGTCCGACTCTTTGCGGCCTCATGGACTGTAGCCTACCAGGCTCCTCTGTCCGTGGGATTTTCCAGGCAAGAATACTGGAGTGGGGTGCCATTTCCTTCTCCCAGAACATATGTACCTCATGGAAAAAAAGAATTTCTAAACCCACTGTGAAGAACTAGGTCTGATTNAGCCTACCAGGCTCCTCTGTCCGTGGGATTTTCCAGGCAAGAATACTGGAGTGGGGTGCCATTTCCTTCTCCCAGAACATATGTACCTCATGGAAAAAGAGAATTTCTAAACCCACTGTGAAGAACTAGGTCTGATTGCTTTCTCCAGTAAGTATGATAGCCAACCATCTCATTTGGGGGTGGGGGCGGGCAAGGTTAGAATATTTTTATTCACTTCACAGGCTCTAGAAATCAAACAAATTTTTAGAAAAGAAATATGAGAAATACAGAGGCAATAAGGTAAAAGACTTTATAAAGTGACAGTCTCTCAGTCGTGCCCGACTCTGTGTGACCCCATGGACTACACACTCCATGGAATTCTCCAGGCCAGAATACTAGAGTGGGTAGCCTTTCCCTTCTCCAGGGGATCTTCCTAACCCAGGGATCGAATTCAGGTCTCCTGCATTGCAGGCAGATTCTTTACCAACTGAGTCAAAAGGGAAGCCCAAGAATACTGGAGTAGGTAGCCTATTCCTTCTCCAGCAGATCTTCCTGACCCAAGAATGGAACCGGGGTCTCCTGCATTGCAGGCAGATTCTTTACCAACTGAGCTATGAGGGAAGCCCTTACTTTATAAAGGACACCCTAATTAAAGTNATACTGGAGTAGGTAGCCTATTCCTTCTCCAGCAGATCTTCCTGACCCAAGAATGGAACCGGGGTCTCCTGCATTGCAGGCAGATTCTTTACCAACTGAGCTATGAGGGAAGCCCTTACTTTATAAAGGACACCCTAATTAAAGTTCTACTTTAAGATGAATTATACAGAACAGTGAGGAAGGACTTTAAAATATCAACAAGACCTATTTCATTCATCCTGTAAGTAACTATGGATTGACACTGGTTTATGAGTAAGGTATTAGGACAGGTTTAAAAGACTTGAATTCAGCCAATTGGGTATATGAGTTGTCAATCTAGTAGGTATATGAGTTGGATATTAAAATATCAAAACAATATATCAAACAAAACTACTCATGGAAATTTACTTTTACACCCCATTAATCTACAGTGAAAGTGAAAAAGTGAAAGCCACTTACTCGTGTCAGACTCTTTGCGACCCCATGGACTATAGTCCATGGAATTCTCCAGGCCAGAATACTGGAGTAGGCAGCTGTTCCTTTCTCTAGGGGACCTTCCCAACCCAGGGATCGAACCCAGCTGAGCCACCAGGGAAGAACAAGAATACTAGAGTGGGTAGCCTATCCCTTCCTCCGGGGGATCGTCCTGACCCAGGAATTGAACCAGGGTCTCCTGCACTGCAGGTAGATTTCTTACCAGCTGAGCTACCAGGGACACCCATTTACCCACAAACCAGTGCTAAATAAAAATAAAAGTAGCAGTTTCAAGCAGACTATTATTTGATAACAAAAGAAAAATATTCCCTTTGATACCAAGGACATCTTGAAAGAGATGCTCTTTGGGGCTCGCTGCTTTGTACTGACAGTACATGTGTGGCTAATGGACCACAGCTTGTCTACCTGCATGAGAGGCAATGGGCTTGGGAGACACATGGGAAGCACTTTAATATTCAACTAAGGTGGAATGATCTGAGTACAAAGAGGAANGATGCTCTTTGGGGCTCGCTGCTTTGTACTGACAGTACATGTGTGGCTAATGGACCACAGCTTGTCTACCTGCATGAGAGGCAATGGGCTTGGGAGACACATGGGAAGCACTTTAATATTCAACTAAGGTGGAATGATCTGAGTACAAAGAGGAAATAAAAATTTAGAAGTGAAAATTCTGTGGGTCTCTTGAAGAAAATTCGATATAAAAATACCTATATTTGAATGAAAACTCAGCACATTTACGCTTGTCAGTCCACAGAACCCCATAAACATCCACTTCCTTTGACTTTGTAATAACATTTGATAGTTTTCTACTGATGTTAAGGACACATGCTGTCTTAGCACATACAATTTCTCAAATAAGCAGAAGTTCAAATTCTCTGGTAGGTCTTCACGTGAATTGGGATTCTAGTGATTACCTAAATAGCTACCTTGTTAGAAATAAGCTGAGATACCTGGATTTTTCTCTCATCCTCAGTAGGTTCAAGTTTTTTCACTGCAGAAGCCTCAACAAGAATAAAGGGAAACAGAAATTATAGTTTTAGTCTCCACAAATAGGCTAATTTAGTTGTATTCACTGCTTAAATACTACCACATAGAGGGACTCTGACAGGACAATCCACCGAAAGACAGTTACTTTCAAGTAGTGTGGAAAAGTTTTATTCACATTGCAGAAAAGATTCCCATTTGAACTCCTTTATGGTAAATAATTTGGCTTTTGGAATTGTCAAAAACTTTTAAACATGCTTGAATAAGCAACTCCTCCAGATATATACCCATTATACTAAAATATATTTATGCTGTATATATAATAGATGTACTAAGAATCTGAGACTTGAAATTCTAGACTTTTACAGAGTGCTCAAAACAAGTAGGGACTGCAACCAAAAATAACAACTAGTAGACACTCAAAGAAAAATGCCTGTTCAATGTGAATGCATTTATAATTCCCAAGAACTCCTCTTCTACACTCAAATACACATGATTTCTATCAATTCTTCTCTTCTGTGAGTCTAATTAAAATAAATATATAAGAAAAATTACTTCTTTTTCTATTACTCAACCAACAGGTAGGCCTAAAATTTATCTGGGATTTGTGTCAATTTACAGTAACCTATTTATATATAGGAGTTGAACCCATACANTGATGCTTTTGAACTGTGGTGTTGGAGAAGACTCTTGAGAGTCCCTTGGACTGCAAGGAGATCCAACTAGTCCATTCTAAAGGAGATCAGTTCTGGGTGTTCATTGGAAGGACTGATGTTGAAGCTGAAACTCCAATACTTTGGCTACCTCATGTGAAGAGTTGACTCACTGGAAAAGACCCTGATGATGGGAAAGATTGAAGGCAGGAGTAGAAAGGGACAACAGAGGATAAGATGGTTGAATGGCATCACCAACTCAATGGATATAGGTTTGGGTGGACTCCGGGAGTTGGTGATGGACAAGGAGGCCTGACATGCTGTGGTTCATGAGGTCGTAAAGAGTCGGACACGACTGAGCGACCGAACTGAACTGAGAGGTTGGTCTCAGAGTCTGTTGTAAAAAAGCATTTTAATTTTTTAAAAAAGATTGGAAAACACAATTAAATGAAGACAATAGCCTAGAGAATGCCGTGTGCAAGATCATAGTAACTCATTTCTGGCAAAAAGAAAAAAGTCCTCCTTGAACTGCACCAAATACTGGACATATTAAAATGGTTTTCTTGCTCCATGCAACAGTCTGAGAAGCATACTACTCTATATGAACAGAACTAAGAAAGACACAAAGCAAAATTCAAGGCAAATCATGAAGCTAATTCTTTAAGATATAAAGCTTTACAGGGAGGCCTGGCTTGCTGCACATGGGGTCACAAAGTCAGACATGACTGAGTGACTGAACTGAATCCATACAAAGTACTCAATTATAGTTTGTTGAATAAATGAATGCATATGAATGTGTGGGCTTCCCTTGTGGCTCAGACAGTAAAGAATGTGCCTGCAGTGCAGAATACCCGAGTTCGATTGCTGGGTGGAAGATCCCCTGGAGAAGGGAATGGCTACCCATATCTGACTCTTTGCGACCCCACAGACTGTAGCCCACCAGGCTCCTCTGTCCATGGGATTCTCCAGGCAAGAATTCTGGAGTGGGCTGCCATGCCCTCCTCCAGGAGATCTTCCTGACGCAGGGGTCGAACTCTCATCTCTTACGTTTCCTGCATTGGTAGGCAGATTCTTTACCCCTAGCACCACATACGGAGCTTATCATACAACTAACAATGGCACCCCACTCCAGTACTCTTGCCTGGAAAATCCCATGGACAGAGGAGCCTGGTGGGCTGCAGTCCATGGGATCGTGAAGATTCAGACACGACTGAGCGACTTCACTTTCACTTTTCACTTTCATGCATTGGAGAAGGAAATGGCAACCCACTCCAGTGTTCTTGCCTGGAGAATCCCAGGGACGGGGGAGCCTGGTGGGCTGCCGTCTGTGGGGTCGCACAGAGTCGGACACGACTGAAGCGACTTAGCAGCAGCAGCAGTAATTTTACTCATAAGTATTTACCCAAAAGAAACAAAAAGATACGTCTAAACAGAGAGATACACATAAATGTTCACGGCAGTTTTATTTAAAATAGCATAAAACTAGAAACAATTCAAATGAACAAATTAACATGTAATTCCCTGGTGGTTCGGTGGTTAGGACNTAATTTTACTCATAAGTATTTACCCAAAAGAAACAAAAAGATACGTCTAAACAGAGAGATACACATAAATGTTCACGGCAGTTTTATTTAAAATAGCATAAAACTAGAAACAATTCAAATGAACAAATTAACATGTAATTCCCTGGTGGTTCGGTGGTTAGGACTCCACACTTCCCTCCTAGAGTTCTATATCCCTGGTCAGAGAACTAAGATCCCACAAACCTTACAATGGGACCAAAAAGAAGAACAAATAACAAAGTGGGGTACGCTTACTGGAATATTAGTAACAAAATGGAATGGACTACTCCAACAACACAGATAAATCCTAAAAGCATCATAAATGAAAGCAGCCATACGCAAGTGGTTACAACCTTTAAGATGCAATTATATAACATTCTAGAAAAGGCAAAATTATAAGGACAGAAAATAGATCAAAGGTCACCAGAGCCTGGGAAGCTTGGGTGAAATTGGCTGCAATGAATGTGAAGGAATATTTTGAAGTTGTAGCAATGTTCCGTATCTTAATTACAGTGTTGGTTACATGACTACATATATTTTCAAAATTCATAAAACNCTCCCCCCATTCCCACCCTCCTCCAGGTCTCCAATCCCATCCCAGAAAGCCACAGTAATAACAGCCTCCGAACCAGCCCGACAGGTTCCTGGGGACCCAGCCCTGCCCAGGAGACAGGTAAGGAGGTGGAGCTGAGAAACCCAGCTGCTGGCTGCCTGAAAACACCAATTATCTCTGCAGTCCCTTGACAGCCCCTTGTGGGGGTTGTGAGGAGGTAGGGGGCAGGGGAGGATGCCCTGGTCTCCGGGAGACTGTAATTCCAGACCCCTCAAGTCCAGAACCACTCCCACCACGGATGCAGCCTCTTCTGAGAGCTGACAGGTCTGAAGAATTCTGCCAAGCCAGACACACTGACTCATGTTTAATTACACAAGGAACCCATCATCTGGTTGAAACAAGTGAAGTTTCACAAAAGGAGACACGAAATTCTGGGTGGGAGGGGGAAATTAGCAACCTTTTTTTTCTTATGAACATATTGTTCAAAGCTTTGATAGGAACTGTCTACGACAATCTCTTTGGGAGCCAGGGTTTCTGAACTCAACTTTTTCCACCTGGTCCTCTCAGGCCCACCCCTTGGGCCAGTGAGGCTGGAGAGCTGTGTGAAGTTCTGTGTGATTTTATGTGAGGATGTGAGGAAACATAGGTGTCTACATGTGTGTGAGCAGATACACATGAGTCAGGGGTGTGTGTGTGTGTGTGTTGTGTGTTAGTCGCTCAGTCGTGTCCGACTCTTTGCAGTCCCAGAGACTGTAGCTCAGTCGGCTCTTCTGTCCAGAGGATTCTCCAGGCAAGAAAAGGTGGCCAGTCCCTTCTCCAGGGTATCTTCCCAACCCAGGAATTGAACTCAGGTCTCCCACATTACAGGCAGGGTTCAAATCCCAGCTCCACCTCTTAGCTGAGTGATCCTTGGGAGAACTATTTAAACTCTCTGAATCTTGATTCCCTATCTGTAAAATGGACTAAGGAATGCCTGCCTCCTGTGGGGAGTTGTGAGAACTGAAGGAATTCATAGATAAAAGCACTTAGCCATGGCTGGTCGATTCTCGTGTTTGCTACCATCAGTATCAGTATTCACAGTATTACTATTACTATTCTGATTACAAAGCACCATACCTGGAGTCATAAGCCATACTCATTCAGAGCAGTACTGACTGTGTGTCNAGAACTGAAGGAATTCATAGATATAAGCACTTAGCCATGGCTGGTCGATTCTCGTGTTTGCTACCATCAGTATCAGTATTCACCGTACCTGGAGTCATAAGCCATACTCATTCAGAGCAGTACTGACTGTGTGTCATTGACTGTGTGTGTGAAACAACCAAGGAAAGGCCCTGTGGATGAATAAGTGGATTTTCCCGGGGAGATGGTGGTTCGATAGTAGTTTTAGTTATAACTCTAATAGGTTGGAAGTTTGACCAGTTGCACTGGGCTAAAATCAAGGTGTCTGCAGAAGGCTCTGGGAGACATGGGAGGCTGCCTACACTCTGGTTCACAGCCCCTGCCTCCTCCTTCTAAGCCTGCAATATCGTGCCTCTTTAGCCCTTCTTCCCATCACATCTCCCTCTGCACATAGAAGGGAAAGGCTCTCCACCTTTTGGCTTCCCAGGTGGTACAGTGGTGAAGAATAAACCTGTCGATGCAGGTTGAGATCCCTGGGTCAGGAAGATCCCCTGGAGGAGGAAATGGCAACCCACTCCAGTATTCTTGCCTGGGAAANACTATAAAATTAAAATAGAGGAATTTTGTTGTATGTAAATTATATCTCAAACAACAAAAAAAGGTCCTATATTTTTTAAATCAATGAAAATGGATTTAATAAAACGAAGTGAAGTGAAAGTCACTCAGTCCGACTCACAAAGTGTCCGAATCTTTGTGATCCCATGTACTACACAATCCACGGAATTCTCCAGGCCAGAATACAGGTACGGGTGGCTGTTCCCTTCTCCAGGGGATCTACCCAACCCAGGGATCAAACCCAGGTCTCCCACATTACAGGCGGATTCCTTACTAGCTGAGTCACCAGGGAAGCCCAAGAGAATCTGTTTTATTCTTTTTCAATTTATGAAAATATATTTGATTCTCATTCCATTCGACATACCAAAAAAATTGAGTAGCTATTTTGAGTTACTGCAATGCATTTATATCAGAGGGCACCAAAAACAGGCAGAGTCCAAAGAAATAATCAATTAGGCATTAAGCAATTGTAAGAGCACTAACGTTACCATTTGCACTTTTAGGATATGACCTTCCTTTTCCCTTTCCTAACAGCTCTTTTGCTGATGCATTAGGAAGGAATGATGTGGGGAAAGCACAGTAAACATTGTTATCAGCTGCAGCCTCGGGGTTCATGAAATATAGTCCATACAGAGATTTTTCCCAAGGAGCAAATAAGAAAAATTCTTTCTTTTAAGGATGTAGTTAGTTGTTTTGGATGAAAACTTCCTTTAGAATATAAAATTCTAGAACTTCAACAAAGTAGAGAATTATCATCATATCAAGAGTATGGTTCTGAATTTCAGAAAATCTAAATTGTTCTTATCATATATCACAAGAAACTGGACCTGGCCTGATAATCTACTAGTACAATGATAACAAAAAAAAAATTTAAGCACTGAGAATGTTAAATGCAGAAAAGTTCTGTGTATATAAAAGAAAGAATAGCCAAACATGATTTATGTTTTGATAATATTTGATGACATCAGCTTCCTTTCTCTGTGTTGTTTTTCCTTGTGACAAGCAAAGGAGCTTGGAAATGGCAGAGGCCCTCATCCACCTAACTATGAAGATTTTAGAGGAGATGGGTTTAAATATGGTTAAGAAAAGAAACAACACAGGCAGAAAGAAAAGACGCTGACATTTGAAAACAAAAGAGTTAAAAGAAAAATGAGAATAACTTGCACTTGCCAGCAGTCCTACCCCTGCAGTGTTTATAACTGAGCAAATATTTTCACATAACTACATTTCACGAACATTTTCACATTTCAGTTTTTGAATAACTACCTCCATTTCACAGATGAGGAACCAGGCTGGGACATCAAGTCTCAGAGCTACTAAGTGGAGGGTTGCGGACAAACAGGGGCTCATCTATGAAGGGTGAACTTCCCAGGGACTCAGAGGAAGGTGACTCCTTACCTACGAACATTCTACCCCTCATCTCCCTCTAGATTACATCAGCTTCTCTGCTTGAGGTAAAATGCAACCTAGAGTTTCATTGGGTAAATTAAGTCAATAAATCGCTGTTTGCCACTTGCACACTATGAATTGCCCTAAGGTAGCTTTCCTTAACCGGTTAAGAACAAGGCTTTGGCAGAAAAGGGAAGGGAGCTCTGAGATGGGAACACAGGGCACTGCCTGGAAGGAGGGAGGGGTTATGGGGGTAGAGACAGCTGGGCACAGAAAGCAAGAAAGTGCCTGCAGCAAATTAGGACTGGCAAGGAAACGTGTGGCAAGGGGCCGGCTGGCCTTGAAACCAGGTGCGTACAATTTGAAATTGATTAAAGAGATGACTTAACAAAATCACAGAAACAAAAAGCCAGCCTAGCAGAAAATGGGAGATGGTTAGGGAAACAGTCTAAACTCAGACCAGAAAATGGGATTGTGAAGGAGGTTCCACTAGTTGAGCTACTGACTGCATAAAACATATTCTCTCTTCTTCAGGAGCCAGCCCACCATCTCAACTGTTACATACGCTAGATGTTAAACATAATTCAAAGGAAGAAACAATCTTCACAGTTCCTAATGGGCACACATTTTTTCCAGCCTTCACAAAGGTTATGTTTTCTCCAAGGAAGACGGCAACGGGTGATGGTGGTGCAAGATCCATCTGGGTTTGGGGGTAGAGATCTGTGTGAAAGATAAAGTACTCTGTACTTGAAACAATCCCCCCACCCCTAAAGACACATGATCCTCTGAAACACTCATCAAGTACTCTGTGTACCAAGTAGGCCAAACAAAGTGAAATTTCTGCCAGGTCATCGCAACGTTGTTTAAAAGCAAAGTGGAAAACCAAAAAAAAAGCAGCTAACAATATTCTTGTACCTTGAATGCTTCTTTTAAAAAAGGCCTTACATCCTTCACATGACCAGACTCCATAGTGATATCCTGACGCATAGTCGCTGCAGACAGCACAGAAGTGGGCATCCCTCTTTGAACTTGGACTAGTAACAGGGCTGGCACAACTGCTCCCACTAGTCTTCCTTTTCAATGTCTCCCTAGGGGCAAAGAGAACATTCACTGTAAAAGAACATTGACGGTAAAATAAGGCCTTTCTAGGAAAAGGAACAGCATGAACATCGCCTCTTGTATCTCTTTGCCCTCCAGGCTTCATAAACAAATATATTCCAAGAGATCTGATCAAGCAAAACCTTTGTTACTGATATCAGATCTATTAAGAGTCGCTCTGTTGGGATCACTGGTGTCTGAAAGTGGATAGGTGAGTTTACACCCATCCACGTAGAGCGGATGAACACCGGTTACCATGGAGAACTAGCTGTAGCCATCACGGTGTACATCTCTGCATCAGTGGCTAGATCAAGCCTGGGTGGGAGCAGTAGGGGAAAGGGGAGAGCGAAGGAGAAGAGAAGGGGAGGGGAGGAGAGCATAAATACATGCCTGTCCCTTGAGAAGGCTCTGAAGACAGCAGGTGTTCAACGCAGGGTGGAGAGAGGGCCAGGGCTTACCACAGAGGGAGGGAGAACCCACAGCGGGGCACTGGCAGACACCAAGAACACACCGGGCTAGTTCCTAATTTTGCTACAGCATGTTTCCTTTGGAAAGAACATGGCAGAGGTATGACTGATGTATAAATTTAATGTGCTGAGGTTTAATGTACCCAAATATTAGCAGAACTCTGATTAGAACTTGTCCTCAGAAATAAGATATTTCTTCCTTTAAAAGTTGAATGAGAAGACTTTTAAAAAGTTATCTACATTTTTCATATTCTCTTTTACCAATCAAAAAGTTCTTTAAAAAAGAAAAATAAAATTAGTGTGTAATATGGCTTTCTCAAAGTTTTAATAAATTTCAGTATCAAATATGCTATAACTTAGTACTTGGGTTCTTGTGTAAAGTTATGCCCCCTCATGCTTCTCCCTATACTACCTCTGCCCTGCGTAGCCATGAATATCATTAAAACTATCCGAGTTCAATCCCTGGTTGAGGAAGTAAGATCCCACAAGCCACATAGCACAAAATATATGTGTGTGTATGTAAAACAAATTGAATGCAAATAATCCATGCTACCTTGCACTTAAGAGTTTAAGAATATTCAACTAAAGTCCACGTTTAGTTTCCTGTCAATCTTTATAAAATGTTATTTAGTTCACTGTTTAAAAATTTGTACCAAAATTTGTCTTTTCACCTGTTTAGCATTTCATCAAGTTGTAATACCGATCGTTACCTTTATCTTGGACATAATTTGTCGTGAACACTAAGCTGTGATTTCACTTCAAGATAGGAAGGATCTAACTTGAAAGTAAAAAATTCCTGTTTCAAACTCAAATCACTTCATCAAGAAGAAAGTGATTTAAATTAAATATTTTCCAAAGACAGTCATAAAGTGAATTCTCCCCCACAACACAGATCTAAAAGCTCAATTTTTTAGTAAGAACTAGAATATCAGAATAGATATTCTAGAATTCAGAACATCAGATGTTTTAGGTGCTCTATGTGATAATGAAGACCTTGTATAACACATATCTTTCTTCTCACTAAATCATAAAGCAATCTGAATATAGGCTATAATATAATTCAGAATGAAGACTGGATTTACCTGTTCACAGGTAAGGTGTGTTCTAATGATCTGGTTTCACACCAAGGACTCTTTTGAGGTTCTGCATACAGAAGTGACGACTGGCAATGGATGGCTAAAGGAGAGAGGTGTCCAGGAGTTGGCCACAATACATTTGGGCTCGTGGTCTGTCGACTAGGCCCATCTTCCGAGTTATTGGAAATACTGTAATTCATCACAGCAGGGCTATAGAATGTCATGGCTGAGTAATCATGGCAGCTCTCTACATAAGAAGAGGGTAAATATATGGGGCCTGGCTCCAGGGGTAGGATGGATTGACCGCAGTTATAGGAGACAGGAGAGTTAAGGCTAGATGGTGAATTTTTGACATCCATGTCTTGAGTAGGTAACAGCTAGGAAAACCCCTTGTGAGAAGAAGCACAAAAGGACATTATAATATTCTCAGAGTCATGGACAGGTATGGCTGTAAAGAAAAAAGAAAAGACATTTCTAAGTTACAGGTACAAGCATACTGTGAAAAAGGTTGACACATTTTTATTATACACATACACTTAGAAGTGCATAGAAATACATCCTGAAAAATAGACACACAACCTCAGAGGGGTAGGAATAAAAGGCATGGAATTCATTTTCTACTTCATTCACTTCCATAAAGCTTTTGTTGTTAACTATAAGAATTTTCTACCATGAGAATTTAATATAAAAAACTTTTAAAAATTAAAAACCACAGGGAGCTCCCTGGTAGCCTAGTGGTTATGACTTTGGGCTCCCAGTGCTGTGGCCTGGGTTCTATATCTGGAGAGAAAAAAAAAAAACTTAAAAAATATAGGATTAAATTCAAATGCCAACCAGTTTTTTTTTCCCCTAGAAGTAGATAAATTCATTTTTAAATTCTTACAGAAAAATTTAAAAACCTACCTCGAAGGGTAAATCAGTAAGCGTGACTAGCATTAACAGATCTTCAAATATATCATGAATAGCCAATGATAAAAAAAGGAATACATAGGCCAATTCACCTGTCAAGGATCAATTTATTGCCTCTCACCTTCTAATACATTCTTCAATGTACGTAGTATATGTTCTATGGCAATAGAATTCCTTTAGGCATTTAAACTGAGCCCAGTGCTGAGCTTTCTCAGTAGAGGGCGCTGCAGGGACTGCAGGAGGAAGAGGCCGCTGTGATTTCTGGCAGGGGCAGAGGCTGACACTGTGGGTGAGAACAGCCAGTGGAGCCTGTGCTAGTGCAGAACGAGATCCCATTGCAAACTTGTAGCCCTGGCATGGCAAGAACCTTTCTGCAATTACCTATTTAGACTATGGCCTGAGGATTTAGAGAAGTTGTTCCTTGTGCAAGCTTCACCACCAGCACCTGCATGCTCTGAAGGCCTTCCGCTCTGGCAGGCAACCGGATTTCCAGGGCATGCTCACACCACCAAATGCTGATTGCCTGCTCCCCACCTGCAACTCCAGACCACTTTTGTCTGGATAAACCAGTGAACATTTTAGTGGCCAAACTATATTTTCCAAGGAGGTCCGAACATCCCCACGCCCCGAAGTTTGTCCTTCCTTGGGTACTCTACCTCGGCTCTTGGGTGCCTTATAGAGTTTCTTACATCTTACACTTAATCTCCCATCACAGTTGGGAATTCTTATATTAGACTTCTCCTGTTGAACCTATTGTGTAGTTTCTTTCCTGACTGGAGAGAAACACACTGCTATGCAACAGAATAGAAGATCCCCAAACAGCAAATTTAAAAGTCAAAAGTTTTTGGAAATTTGTCGTATGACAAAGGTGATGTCTCAAATCGCTACAAAAACATTGGNACTTCACTTTCAGTTTTCCCTTTCATACTTTGGAGAAGGAAATGGCAACCCGCTCCAGTGTTCTTACCTGGAGAATCCCAGGGATGGTGGAGCCTGATGGGCTGTCATCTATGGGGTCGCACAGAGTTGGACACGACTGAAGCAACTTAGCAGCAGCAGCAGTCGCTCATTTGCAACCCCATGGACTGTAGCCCACCAGTCTCCTCTCTGTCCATGGGATTTCCCAGGCAAGAATCCTGGAGTGGGTTGCCATTTCCTTCTCCAGAGGATCTTCCCAACTCAGGGAGCCAACCCACATCTCCTGCATGGCAGGCAGATTCTTTCTTTCCTGCTGAGCCTCTGGGTAAGCCTATTTCTTATACAGAACACTACTCATAGTAAACTTACATAAGGATAAATTCAACATTTTCAATCCTCAAATGAAGATCAAATTATATTCAAGAAATTAAGCAGGAAAGCAGATTTTAAAATAAGAATTTGAAAACAAGCTTCAACATAATACTCAACTTTTAAAAACCAATTAAGTTGTTTAAATGAAAAAAAAAATCATTCTCTGAACATTTTGGCCAATCAAAGTTGGACTGACTTTCATGTTGTCTTAACTTTACATTGCCAAAAGAAATGTATTTGGCATTTCAGCTTAAGTAGCTCAGAAAAGCAACCTACTAAACTATCAGAAAACCAAGGCTATCTTTTCCTTTCATTAGGCCTCTTAAAACCATAAAGTTTCTACTAACATAAAGTAATGAATAGTAGCAAGGAAACCCATGAACTTGAAATAACACTCCCATTATCCAGTTAGAAAGAGAAAACATCATTTAAAATGAAAATGACATCTCTCTCAAGAGCAAAGAATCAATCCCATTTAACTTTTACACCTACAACTGAATGTTCATTCTCGACCCAGAAATGCTGAAATGACCTGTCAGATGCATACTGTAAAACAGCAAATGCCAGGAGATTCTCCCAGGCAATCTATTGGACACCACAGCAACTTGGTTTAGAAAATACGGGTTTTATACATATCTACCAACTTCTCTGGGATTTCCACACACACCCCAGTACCATGATAATTAATGTGATAGCTGGTTGCTGGATAGTGCTTAAGAGGATGTGCTGGGTTTTGGCTGGATATCTTTTAAATTATCCAGATTCACATGACAACTATTTGTCAGTGGAGTCTTGGGTAACTAATAACTTCGTAGCCAATGCAAAGGGTTTTTCCTTCTTAAGCAAAGACACAACAAAGGGTGATGAAGTTAAATCACTGCAGTAGACCTGGGACCCAAAAGAACAGGTAGCAAAAGAAAAGTTTTCTCCATCGGAGCTCTAGAAAAGTGAATAAACAACCTGTGGTCATTTAAGCAGTTCTGCTCTAAACCAGGAATATAAACTGACTGAAGGAAAGAATTCCCAAAAGAATAAATTTCTACAACAATGTACCAACCGGATTTTCCCAACACATTGGTTTGAACATCCAAGCATTGCCTCTGTGACCTCTAGCTGTGGTATAACAAAGAAAAACAGTCTCTAAACACCTTAATTGTTGGGCCTGGCAGGTGTAGAATTTCACCAGGCCAACAGAAGAATATGTACCCAGACATCTCGAATCTGTAAGTAATCATGTCTTTGCGTGCTGGTTTTAATTCCTCACAATAGCCTAAAACAGGTGGCCCATATCCTTCATGATGAACAGCCCTTGTGTTCTGCCCAAAGTTCTCTCTCACTCCTCCAGCACACACACCTGTGTGGAGCCCTCTCAGGTCATGNGTCTTTGCGTGCTGGTTTTAATTCCTCACCATAGCCTAAAACAGGTGGCCCATATCCTTCATGATGAACAGCCCTTGTCTTCTGCCCAAAGTTCTCTCTCACTCCTCCAGCACATACACCTGTGTGGAGCCCTCTGAGGTCACATCTGTGTCCAGCACGAAAGCTTTTTGTACACATGGGATTATACACAGTGTTCTAACGTACTAGCTGGGGAATGCATTATGGCTCTTAAGCCAAAAAAAAAATTTAACTTTTTAAAAGTTTTTAAAATTCCAAATATTGACAGTGATTCCTTGGCAAAGAAAAGGGCAGGCCCTAGAAATGGCACAAAGACACTCTAGAAAGAGTAGACTGATTTTTATCAAAGTGCCTATTAAGTCTGGTTAAAAAAAAAATCAGAAGGCGGTCACCACCAGGCCTCTTTTTATATATATTCTTGTCCAAAGGACAGAGCAGAACCCTGGGCCCAACGCCCAGCTGTGCCTGAAGGCCAGGTGACCTTAGACAAATCACATAAACTCCCTGAGTTCCCACATCTTCAGTAAAAACAGGGACCTCACATGGGTTCCCCTTCTCACAGTGCTTAGAGGATGAAGTGAAATGATGTACGTGAGAGCATCCCTCAAGGTGTCATTACATATCCAAGAGGATGAGGTCAGTCTATCGGTATGCCACTGAATATGCTTAGAGTGTTAGACAGGATTTCGAGACGATTTAGATTCAGATGCCCTTTTGGCCACCCTGAAGATTTCTGCCTCCTAATTTTACTCTTACTTTCTTGACAGTCCATTGCCACTGCCCCAAAAGCTGAGCTGCAAGTAGCCTGCGGGGGACACAAAATACCACATGCTCCTATGCTGTATTTTCTAGTCTGCCCATCACACTTATCCAAGCATTCAGCACTAACACCCTACATCTGTGCCTGCAGAAGTCGTAAATTCACATTCACAAAGCAGACAATGGAAGGAATTTAAAGATGAAGAGTATGTCTTAGGTGTCAAGTATCCTTGATGTGTACAGGTAGCTACTTGCCAACCATTCGCCTTACATGTATCTTTCCCAAAGAAAAGTATTAACGCTCTCAGTTTGATATTAGAAATAAAAAACACTCTAAAATCATCATGCAATCATCATTAATAATTAACTCACATGCAACACTTAAGACCATGTACAGGTATTTTCCAAAATGAGAAAACTTCCCTCGTAGCCTACTGAGCTGGACAGGAGATAGGATGTTTAGGGCTTGAATACAGGAGGAGGACAAAGCCTCAGCCCCACGGTTATCACACTGTAAGGGTAGGGGTGAGGCTGTGCAGGGCAAGCCCATCAATCTCTTTCATCATCAGGTCTTTACTGCTTCCCAATACCAACTGTCAGTGACAATGCTCCACTTTTAGGAAACCGAGCCATATTAAAATATCTGGAAGAGGGTGGAGGAGAGCTGTGGGTGAAGATATTCAATAGGACATGACCATTGCAGAGCTGAGCACATTCAACTCTCCTGCCAGTCCAGGGTTTGATAGTAGAACACAAAACATTCATCAGCAAAACAGCAGTCCAGCTTTGTGGAAATATAGGAGTCCAGTAATTTGTCTTTCCAGGCGACCCTCATTCTTCTGTCCTCTCTCAAGTATACCTGCAAAAGATTCCCTTCGTAAAGCCTTTAGCTATTATCAAGAGCTGTAACTGTTTCAGTCAGAAATGCCACCTATCCTGTTTCCTGGTGCTTCATAAACTTGACCGTCTGCATATGCTAGTTACTGCCACTGAAGTTCTCTGAAAGGTAAGTTGTATGCGTATTTAAAAGACAGGCTTGTTTTTCACAACACCAAGGAAAAAGGAAAATGACATCAAGCTAACGTATCTTTATTAGGAGTGCCTAGCGATTACAGGCTCCTGCTTACTGAAATGAATAATTAAACAGGAAACAAATATTGGTTTATAAAAGATTTTATATCTATGTCCTACAGAGAAATCTAGATTTCATGACATGGGCAAAGAAAAGAAAAAAACCGACATCTTCAAATAAATTAGGTACAGATCTTAGCCCCTATTAAGAAGAGTATTAAATATTTTAACCTATGTAGTCTCAATCACTCTATATTTTAAATGACTACAAATTGTCATTTGCAATTCTTATGCTTCTCATTATTTGATAATATGTAATTTTAAGTAACTTTCTTAATCTCAAATATAATAAAAGTATCTCTTAAAGGCAAGATTATAAAAAACCATATATTCTATTAATATTACATAAGTAAATGTTTTAAATGGCCTTGTATTTCAGTTCAGAATAATGAATGATGCACACTGTAGCCAAAGGCTTATACCACAATGGGATCCGAATTTGCTAAGAATTAAATCTACTAGCCCAATATAAATTTAACATGTCTCTGATTTCCCATTTTCAAAATAGTTTTGTCTTTGCTTCAAATTATCCCAAGGGGACAGGATTAAAACAAAAATATGACAACCTGGCTCATCCCTCAAAAAAGGAGGGGAACTGAGGTTTTCTTTTGAGAAAAAGAAAGGACAACAATTATTTCTGAGTAAGAATATATTAGACCAACACAATATAGTCAGCAGACAGGCAGTGATTTCCAGGGTTGGGGTCAACTAGAAAGGGTACTTCTGGGGCTGATGGAAGGGTTCCATGCCTTGATCATGGAGGGGATTATATGACTGCGTGTGACTGTTAAGATTCAGAATGTGATAGAACTGAAGAGGGCAGATTTTACTCTATGTAAATTATACTGTCATAAGCTTGACTTTTCAAAAATGCTATATGTCTAAACCAGTGTACTTGGTGCTGAATGATGAAGTCTAAAATTCAAGCATACATTTCTCAAGGATTCTAAATGTAATTACCAAAAAACATACCAGTAAGTTCAAGTTCAGCCTTCAATATCCTATTATTTTTTTATTTATAGATATTATGTAAAATGATTCAAAACATGATTTTAAATTATTAAAAGATGCATCTTGAATTCCCTGTTGGATACACATGTGTGGAAAACTGTAGTGTAATATTCTTTAAAACAGACATCAAGTGCTAATTATATTTTGAAGGGTTAAATCTACGTATTCCATTTTATAAATAAATTGAGAAACATAAATGGTGATATGATTCATCTGTGTCCCTCTATGAAAGATGTGCTAAATGTTTTTTAAATTGACTTCAGAGACTTGTATGTCTTAAATGTTACAGGAGACTGGTGGCTTTTGAAATAAAAATCATTCTGTATACTATCATGTAAGAAACGAGGCGCCAGTCTATGTTGGATGCAGGATGCAGGATACTTGGGACTAGTGCTCGGGGATGATCCAGAGAGACGTTATGAGGTGGGAGGGGGATTCAGGATTGGGAGCTTGTGTACACCTGTGGTGGATTCCTGTCGATGTATGACAAAGCCAATAGAGTAAAGTAAAAAAAAAAAAAAAGTAAATATAACACACACACAAAAAAAAATAAAACAAGTTAAAAAAAAAAAGCTTGAACATAAAATGGAATCCTAAGTTTTATGCTTTACCACCTGTTAAATAAACAGATCCNATGTCGATGTATGACAAAGCCAAAAGAGTAAATAAAAAAAAAAAAAAAAGTAAATATAACACACACACAAAAAAAAATAAAACAAGTTAAAAAAAAAAAGCTTGAACATAAAATGGAATCCTAAGTTTTATGCTTTACCACCTGTTAAATAAACAGATCCAAACATTTTCCCTTCTTCTAGAATGTAGGTAGAAACGTAGGTTTTTCTGCAGGACAAAGATATGAACCAAAGAATAAATGTGTAATGTTCTTTTCATGGTCACAGTACATTTACTTTTTACAATACTCACAGCACAAATCTTTCCACATGTTCACTTTTTAAATAACCAACCTCTTTCCACACACACAAAGGAAAACAGCCACTGTGAGTCTGCAAACTTAGAACAAAAATTAAAATTCCCAGTGGAAGTGAAGTCGCTCAGTTGTGTCCAACTCTTTGTGACCCCAAGGACTGTAACCTACCATGCTCCTCCGTCCATAGGATTTTCCAGGCAAGAATACTGGAGTGGGTTGCCTTTTCCTTCTCCAGGGGATCTTCCCGACCTAGGGATCGAACCCAGGTTTCCCACATTGTAGGCAGATGCTTTACCATCTGAGCCACCAGGGAAGTCAATGTAAATACTAGAAACCTAACAATACAATCTTTCCTCAAAAGTGTGTGCCAACACAAAGCACAAAGTTGCTTTTTATGAAGCTAGTAAAATTAAGTCAACCTTATTCTCCTAAATATTCACCCAAGTCCAAAGTTTAGTTTTTCATAAAAATAATATTCCCTTGACTTAATATCCAATATTAATTAGGCAGGAACGGGGAAACAATGGGTTAAGAGAACAGTGGCGGGGTTCCGGGTGAGCACATNTACAATCTTTCCTCAAAAGTGTGTGCCAACACAAAGCACAAAGTTGCTTTTTATGAAGCTAGTAAAATTAACTCAACCTTATTCTCCTAAATATTCACCCAAGTTCAAAGTTTATTTTTTCACAAAAATAATATTCCCTTGACTTAATTCAATATCCAATATTAATTAGGCAGGAACGGGGAAACAATGGGTTAAGAGAACAGTGGCGGGGTTCCGGGAGAGCACATANTAGTAAAATTAAGTCAACCTTATTCTCCTAAATATTCACCCAAGTCCAAAGTTTAGTTTTTCATAAAAATAATATTCCCTTGACTTAATATCCAATATTAATTAGGCAGGAACGGGGAAACAATGGGTTAAGAGAACAGTGGCGGGGTTCCGGGTGAGCACATAAACAGTCCAGGTGATCTCAATCTCGCTCGATCCGTCAGGAAAGAAGTTAACTCTGCTTTTCTGGTATGACTAAGGTTTCCCAGTTAAATGCATTTAAAAATACTAGCTACCTGCCTGATACATGCACGTCTTCGCAGACTCAAGCATGAAGTGCCCTGGTCAACTTTCCTGTCACCATTTCATCCACGGTCGGGAAATTTCTAGAGAATATAGAGGTTCCTCCAATGAACCCGGAGCTTACAGGCACAAACTCATTCGTTAATACGCCAGCCTCTTGAATGAAAACATTTAATCAAAACACGAAATGTCTGTTTCCAGCAGTTTTCGGGGGGTGGGGGGCTGATTAGGGGGTGTTTTATTGTTTTCAATATTACTGTTTTCCCACCGTTGGATTTCAAACATTAAATCAGACAATTAAATCACACCAGAGAAAAGGGGCACTTACCTTCCTTGTGCACACCCGCCTAGCAAGTCACTCACCCGCAGCACGTGCTTCCCCCGGACTAGTTCTGTGCCCCGCACGCGGCTGGGGCCCCCCGCAAACGGCGAGCGAGCGCACCCGGCGCAGCCCAGACCCCAAACGCCCGCCTGCACCCGCAGCCCAGGACGCCAGTCGCAGCCCAGGATAGTCCCCTAATGGTCGGGCTCCCGACGCCCCTTATCCGCTCTGCAAGTTTCCAGAGGCGTCTCTCGAAGCCTCCGCGCTCCCAGCGGCCTAGCAGCAGGGGCCAAGGAGTGGGTATCCGAAGGGCCAGCAGCCCGACACACTGCAAAGATCACGAACGACTTAATTAGGAGCCTCTCCTTCCTCTTATAGACTCCAGGCGGCGGCGGGGCGGGGAGGGGTGGAGAAGCGGAGAACCCACGTGACCAGCCGGCGGGCAGGCGATCGCAGGAGGACCCGGGCTGCCCGCCCCGCCACCCACGCTCACCTGAGCGAAGTAGGAGGCCCCAGGGCAGGGGCTGTCGCCGTCCAGCGCCTCACTGTCACTCTCAGGGGCGACAAAGCACACACGGCGCCCCTTCCCTGTCTTGGATTCGGGAGATTTGGGGCGCGGGCCTAGGATTGTGCATTCCTAACCGGTGATGCTGAAACTGAAGCTGCCGGGCTAGGGGCCTCGCATTGACGGGCGGCTCCCCAGACCCTGAGCCACGTTGAGTCCGAGAGGAGCCGTGTGCTTCGGTGTCATTAAATAGAGAACTCTGCCTCTTTAAGTGAGGCGTTGGATTTGCCCAGTTCCCAGCGGCAAGAGCAGGCTTGTCCCCCTGGAGAGGCAAAGCCTCGTAGCACGCACGGGTCGGGAGGTGGAAGGTGAGGGTTCTCATCTCTCAAGGGCTGGCTGGGAAGGCCGTCTCGCCCTAGAGCAAGATCCCGGGAAACTCCTCAAGCTCATCTACTGCAAGGAAGCCCAGGGGATCCGAGGCGGAGAGGTGGTACTGTGCTTCTCTGCGGAGGCGCCCCCGGCCCCCGGCGGCTCCTCTACCAAACTCTCTCCGCAAGCGAGCGCCCCCTGGTGGTAGTTCCAGTTTCCCAGGTCTGCACGGTCCCCTGCACACTTCTCACCCACCCGACCAGGCAGTATCCCAGTGTGCACACTAGTAGATTTAAGTCATTAATATCTATACACGTGACAAACAGACACGGTTCTTGATGCGGTTGCGGCTCCAGATCGTGGAAGAAAACTTTTACAGATTTAAATGCTCGGGTTTAACCAAAAATAGCCTAGAGGGACGCTAGTGTGCTCTGGGCTTGTAAGAGTCAAGTCCACAGGCGGTGGAGACACGCTCCAAATATGGAGAGTCACCTACTTTATAAACAATGGTTATCAAAAATTTGTACTCTCCCCACCTCCAAGTTTCATTAAATCTTGGACTCCTGGATTTTCTCAAGCTATAGGGCAGAGTTTCCTGGTCCTTGAGCCTGAGGCTGAGAAGTTTAGACAGGAGAGTGTATAGCTGGCAATATCCACCCTGTGGAGGATGGTAGAAGACAAAATGCTTATCTTTGCCAGTCTTTGCTCCCCTGTTCCCTTTCCAAGGTATTTCTCCAGTACCTAATACCCATGTGTTTTTTCCTCCATTCCACTTTAAGGAGAAAATTTTAAAGGATGGTGTTTTTTTTTTTTTTTTAATCAGTTCCATTTGTGTACTTGTCAACAGATATCCCAGAATGAAAATTATTATGAAGGAATTCCAGTCATGCATGGGCCAATGAGGAGACAAAGATTATGAAACAGTTAAGAAAACTGACATCTATTAAGTATCTGCATCATGCCAGAAAGTGCATTAAGTGCTTGCACGGCATCTCATTTAATCCTCATTGACCCCACTTCTCAGATAGGGTAACAGAGAGAGGCTCACAGAGCTTATATCAGCTACCTGAAGTCATGCATAGTAAGAAAAGAACCCAGTAGCAACAATGCTTTCATAAACAGCTACCACTTATTGGGCATTTAGCCATGCTCCACTTTCTATGGATGTCCCTCATGGCTCAGCTGGTAATGAATCCGCCTGCATAGTAGGAGACCTGGGTTTGACCACTGGGATAGGAAGATCTCCTGGAGAAGGGAACAGCTACCCACTCCAGTATTCTGGCCTGGAGAATTCCATGGACTGTATAGTCCATGGGGTCACAAAGAGTTGGACTGAGTGACTTTCCACTTTCTATACATAATTTTATTCTACAACAAGCTTCTGTGTCAATTCTATTATGAATTAGCCCCATTTTATGATTGAGAAAATGGCCAGTCAATGGCTGAGAAGAACTTGAATCCAGACCAGTGAGAGCTCAAGACGGTTTTCTTCCGCACCATGGCTTGAATCAATCGGAAATGAAGATGGCTTGAATGCCAGAACATTGTATCTCCTGCAGACAAGCCCCACCTTAAAGGCTCCTGCCATCGATGAAAAAAGCTTCTGCTCAACTCGGAACTAGAGCTCCCTGTTTGCTGTGATGCTTCCTTCAGAAGTCATTCCACTCATCAGAACAATATGTTCTTTTTTTAAAGACCCTCAAACACCCACAGAAGCTGTTTGTCACTCAAGGAAACCTCACTACAGGAAATATTAAGCAAAGAGAATGAATGGGAGTGAGTACATTTCCTTCTGACTCACCCTGTGGATCAAGAAAGATAATAGTACCTTAGGGATGAAAACTTGCCTAGCTGAATGCAGTGAGTGGGGAAGGTGACTATTCCAGCTCCCCATGAACCAAGGCTAAAACTAAGAAGGAATTCTTGAAACAGTTAATACCATTAGCAAGGCCAAGTAGCACCTGAAATCTAGTGTTGTGGATGTACCTTTTTTCAGCAGGGTCTTTCACTTCCACCTCACCTATGACCTACCTAAGGAAGCACCCACATTGTACAACATAGAAAGGCTTTCCTCTCTCCCAAATATCCTACGATAAGGACTGAATGGTGAGGATTTCAGTCCTTTAACTTCCTTTGGGGTTAAAGCTTTGGATTGTTACAATTCAGTTATATAAGATGTGTAATATTAATTTTACTAGCGTTTATAATTACATTCATGAGATGAGCTTGCAAGATGAGCTAAATGTCACCTGGAAAAGCAAAGGAAGTCAGAGTAAGACTCGGTGCATTTTGCTGTAGGAAAAAGGGAAGCATGTCCAGTGGGGTGCATCTCCCTCATCTTCTCATCCCAGCCCTTCTCTGTCTGGAGAAGCCAAGAGCCTAAGTAAAGCAAAGACTGTGAAAGTCCAGCAGAACATCCACACCACCTCCCCTAGCGCTCAGCCTACTTGTCAACACTGCCTGCACTGTGACTGCACCATGCCCGTCTTGCATCTGCAGCACCCCCCACCACAGCAGCATCCTGCCCATGGCACGCACTTAATACAACCCAGGCATTCAACAAATGTTTCATGAAGGCTTCAACTTGGAAAGATCAGAGGTAAAGGGGAGAGATTTTCTGTAGCAAAGAAACTACCAAGGGGCTAAATAAATAAATGCTGTCGAAGACAAAGCAAAAGCTGATGTGCAAAAGTGTAAAGGGGAAGGAGACTTATCGATGACCTGAAGAGTGTCATGCTACAAAATGGTTTGAGATCATTGCTCTTTCTCTTCTCAGCCTGAGGGCAGGTGGGAAGATTTTGATTCTGAGATGCTCTTACGTGTTCCACAGTATAACAGGATCAGGCACTTTTGTATTATGTGGGTATAAATTGCTGTTTTAAGAGGATCCAAGAGGTGAAACCCTAAAGTGATGAAATTAATAAAACAGAAGGGAAAGGGAACCAGCAATAACACTTTCATTTGATGGTGATGAATCGGGAAGGTGGTGTTACTAAGGCAATCTATTAGAGGTTACCTCAGCTGCTCATAAATCAGGGTTTGTAAAATAGAACTTGATATTTGAAAGTTGAATTTGGACAGAGCTCTTCAGGATTAGGTCTTCTGTAGAAATTAAAATGAACCTTATATTTATGCCATCTTTCTAGCCCCAGTACAATGGGCAGGCCTACACAAATTGGCTCACTTTATTTCATGTAACCCAGATAACATCCCTGTGGCCATCTCTGCTCACTATGGAGAAAATGAGGCACAGAGAGATGATTTTTTGGTAAGATCACCCAGGTGCATGTGGTAGAGTGAAAGTTCCAGCCCTGTGCCATCTATCTACCAACTGCCTGATAATACCTCGCTTTCTCCAGGTATCCTGTGATGCTTTTCTTGCTTGTTGAGGACACTGAGGGATATTTGCCCTGAAGAGCTCAGATATTGCTGAATGAATTTTTGCCAAGTTCTTTTCTAGGCCTGACCACCTGTGTCAATTTTATTGACATGTGCTTGACAAGAGCCTCTAGTAAGGTGACCAAGGACATAGCTGCAAGGTAGACCTAACCTAATACTGGGCACCCAGACCAGAGGACAAGGTTACTGTGACCGCAGTTGAAATGAACTGCCTGGGCAGTCAGCATGCATAGCCAATTCCTTATAAGTCATCCTTATTCTTTTCAGCCTTGGTCTTTGACATTTGCAAATATACAGGTAAAATAACCTTTTGTTCTGTCTTCTTCTTCTGGAAGGTACTTACATTCTGCACAAATCTCTCACAGACCTTGAGTTTCTAGTTTTTTATCCACTGAAACCAAATAATGTGAAGAATAAACGTTCCTGAACTCAGTCTCAACTCTGATTGAAGAAATTCCATCTTGAGCTAGAAAAGTAGCCCCTGGAGGTCACTGGCATGAATTTGAAAACCCAGCTGAGAAAGAACATCTTGCAGAACTGTTAGAAATGGTGGGAAATTGTAATGTGCAATTTCACAAATGACTCGAATGCAATTCCAGAAATGCTACTTTCTTTGGCATCAGTCAGTTAGTCAGTCAGTTCAGTCGCTCAGTCGTGTCCAACTCTTTGCAACCCCATGAATCGCGGCACGCCAGGCCTCCCTGTCCATCACCAACTCCCGGAGTTCACTCAGACTCACGNAGTCAAGGCTATGGTTTTTCCTGTGGTCATATATGGATGTGAGAGTTGGACTGTGAAGAAGGCTGAGCGCCAAAAAATTGATGCTTTTGAAGTGTGGTGTTGGAGTAGACTCTTGAGAGTCCCTTGGACTGGAGGGAGATCCAACCAGTCCATTCTGAAGGAGATCAGCCCTGGGATTTCTTTGGAAGGAATGATGCTAAAGCTGAAACTCCAGTACTTTGGCCACCTCATGAGAAGGGTTGACTCATTGGAAAAGACTCTGATGCTGGGAGGGATTGGGGGCAGGAGGAGAAGGGGACAACCAAGGATGAGATGGCTGGATTGCATCACTGATTCGATGGACGTGAGTCTGAGTGAACTCCGGGAGATGGTGATGAACAGGGAGGCCTGGCGTGCTGCGATTCAAGGAGTCACAAAGAGTTGGACATGACTGAGTGACTGAATTGAACTGAATTCAAAAAGATACGTGTACCCCTATGTTCATTGCAGCACTATTTACAGTAGGCAAGATATGGAAATATGGAAACAACTGAAATGTCCATCAGTAGATGAATGGATAAAGAAAATGTGTTATATATATGCACACATACACATGAATATTAGTCAACCATAAAAAAGAGTGAAATCTTGCCATATACAGCAACATGGATTGTCCTAGAGGATATTATACTAAATGAAATAAGTTATAGAAAAACAAATACTGGATGACCTCACATGTGGAATCTAAAAATGAAACAAATGAACAAACCAAACAGAAACAGACTCATAGATACATAGAACAAACTGGTGATTGCCAGAGGAACAGGGTTTGGGGAGGCAGATGAAATCCAGTGGCGGTCATTAAAAGATACAAATTCCCAGCTATAAAATAAATGTTATGGGATATAATGTACACATAGTGAATTTAGTCAATAATATTGTGGCAACTCTGTATGGTGACAAATGGTAACTAAACTACAGTGGTGATCACTTCATGATGCATAAAAATATTGAGTCACTATGCTGTATGCCTGAAACTAACACAATATTGTTTGCTAATCTAAATCAATTAAAATTTTAAAGGAAAATGTAGACTCGCAGGTCCCTCCTCCCCAGCAGACTCTAAACCAGGAGCTCTGAGACAGGTCCTGGAAATGTGCATTTTCCACAAGCTACTGGATGATTTTATAATCTAAGGTGTTTGGGGAACACCACTTTGAAGTGTTCAAAGCGCTAATGTGTCCACTGTATAATGGGTGATTTATTGTCCCTGTTTTACAGGCAAGATAACTATGGCCCAACAAAGCACAGCAAGCAGTAGGCAGGAGCCTGGTCACTCAGGAGAGCTTAGTATTAAATGCCCAAGGAATTTGCAATTCAGTTGTTTAACCAGTAATAGCTTGAAATCAGCCTGGTGAGTAGTTATACTACAGATATCTCTTGGTCAGAGAAACCGTTAGGGGTGCTCAGGTCTGTTTCCTTTAGAACTTGACTGATGTGGACGCTTCTTGCCTATTCTCCGGTTTTTGGCTCCTGGCTCACTTTGAGTATTATCTTTTTCTCTAGGGACTCTATAAACATTATTACAAACAAGCGGGACTGTTTTGTGGGTTTTTTTGAGAGCTGGTTTACTAGCACAACACTGAGCAGAGGTGATGAATTTGTCTTGCTGTTAGTAACTGAACAGAACTCACCTATGTCCTCCCTCCTAGTAGTATGCTTTCTCCTCCTGCAGTTGACTTCCTTTATCATCCCAGATCCTGCAGTCCTGGGTAGCTTGATTAAGGGCTAAGATTCTATGAAGGACCACCTGCTGTAGAGTTGGTTCAGATAATCTAGTTAGAGAATCTACATGTTGGCTTTACACACAGGTTCATGTCTCCCTCTAATGGATGGGAAAGAATAAGACAAGTCAGATTTCTATTTGTTTCTATTTGTTGTTAGATCAGAAGACTTCTATGGTTTGTCTTTGTCATGCGCGATTCATGTAACATGAAACAACCTATAGTTATGGGATGTAATGAATAATGCTTATTCAGTTAGTTCCAAGAGTGGCATGAAGGTGTCCTTTGTTTTCATTCACTCAATAGTTATCATTTATGTGCTAGATGTTGAGGTATAAAGATATGAATAACATCACGCAATGGCAAAAAAAAAAAAAGACTGAGAAAATGTGCTGTATATTGAGATAGAAAGATTGCTGATATATTAAGGGGAAAAATCAGAGTACAGAATGGTATGAATAATATGCTATCATATGTTTAAAAGGGGAGAAGAAAGAATACATGCGCGCACACACACACAGTCATATGAATTATCTCCCAAAAGATGTTAAAAAAAACTATTAACATTACTTGGTTTCCTCCTAGAAGGGTAACAGTGTATCTAGAAAACAGAGGTAAGAGAGTTTTCACTGTATTTCTTTTACATATTTAACATTATGAGTCATGTGAAGATATTTCCTAATCAAAACGAAACACTGAAAAGAGAAATAAATGAGGCAGGTCCTGTATGCAGTTACTTGGGAGGAAATTCACACACACATAAAACAGAGGGACGATCACCAGAGGCCAGACCTGCTATGGAAAGCTAAAGCACTTTCACTCTGTTTTGGAGGCAAGGAGCTATTCAAAGACTTTAGCAGGAAAGTAAAAAGTAGATTCACATTTTAAAGGGTCATTCTGGTGGCAATGTTGAGGGAAGATTCGGTGAAGTCTAGGCTAGAGCAAAATAGAATCAGACTCCTTTTTGGTAATTTTCCTGCTTCAAAGCCTTGTTATCTAGGGTCAGAATGTCTGGGCAGTAAGAACAGAAATAGGCTTGGATGAGTTTAGGTTAAAGAAAATTCATGGAGTCTTTACTCAAATGAATTATTGGAAAGGACAGTAAATTATCCAATAACTGTAATTTACTTAGAATGTCCTAGGCATGCTAGCAAATACTTATCAAATGACACTTCATTCATCCTCAGAATAATCCTATGAAATAGGTCCTAATTTATTCTGCCAAATTTTACAAGTGATAATACTGAGATCCAAGTAGATTAATCAGCTTGTCCAAGGTTAGATAGCGAAAATGTGTCAGATGGATTTGAGTTCATCTGTCTGAAGCCCGTGTTTTCAAGTATCAGCATAACAAGGCCCTCTCTTAGCTATTCTACAGAAAGCCTAATTCCTTCTCACTGTTAAAACCTGACTTCCATAAGACCAGAAACTATAAAACTCCTAGAGGAAAACATAGGCAAATCACTCTCCAACATAAACCACAGCAGGATCTTCTATGACCCATCTCCCAGAATATTGGAAATAAAAGCAAAAATAAACAAATGGGGCCTAATTAAAATCAAAAGTTTCTGCAGAACAAAGGAAACTATAGGTGAAAAGACAGCCTTCAGAATGGGAGAAAATAATAGCAAATGAAGCAACTGACAAACAACTAATCTCAATAATATACAAGCAACTCCTGCAGCTCAATTCCAGAAAAATAAACAACCCGATCAAAAAATGGGCCAAAGAACTAAACAGACATTTCTCCAAAGAAGACATACAGGTGGCTAACAAACACATGAAAAGATGCTCAAAATCACTCATTATCAGAGAAATGCAAATCAAAACCACAGTGAGGTACCATTTCATGCCAGTCAGAATGGCTGCTATCCAAAAGTCTACAAGCAATAAATGCTGGAGAGGGTGTGGAGAAAAGGGAACCCTCTTACTCTGTTGGTGGGAATGCAAACTAGTACAGCCACTATGAATAACAGTATGGAGATTCCTTTAAAAACTGGAAATAGAACCGCCATACAACCCAGCAATCCCACTGCTGGGC
>SJYV01047657.1:612971-648927 GCA_006410875.1 Neotragus pygmaeus | reverse complement strand
AAAGAAAGAAAAATAAAACCTAGAAGAAATGGATAAATTCCTGGAAACAGGCAATGTCACTTAACAAGTCTAGGTATAGGGCAGTTGTAACTTTCATTCCAAATCAGAAACTCAATATCGTCATTGAGTCTGTTCTTTTCATCTTCTGTTCTGCCATCTTTGGTGTGCTTCACTTTGTCCTCAGGTCAGCTCTTCTGGGATTCTAGACAACAGCAGCAGCCCAAGGGTCATAATAAGACAGGACATTTGGGAGAGAAAAGGATTATCTTTACCCTCCATCTTTTTTTGAGAGCAAGGAAAAACAGTTTCCCCAGCACATTTCTCATGTCTCCTTGACCAAACTGGTTCAAATTCAACCTCTAAGCCAGTCACTGGCTAAGGGAAAGGGCTACTTTGACTAGCTTGTACCTATTGGGATTTTACCTCTTCACTGAGCACAAGACTGCAAAAAAAGGGTGGCACTCTATCATATATGGGGCTGTTAAGTTTAGTTGCTCAGTCGTGTCTGACTCTTTGCGACCCAATGGACTGCAGCACATTAGGCCTCCCTGTCCATCACCAACTCCTGGAGTTTACTCAAACTCATATCCACTGAGTCAGTGATGCCATCCAACCATCTCATCCTCTGTCGTCCCATTCTCCTCCTGCCCCCAATCCCTCACAGCATCAGGGTCTGTTTCAATGAGTCAATTCTTCACACCAGGTAGCCAAATTATTGGAGTTTCAGCTTCAGCATCAGTCCTTCCAATGAATATTCAGGACTGATCTCCTTTAGGATGGATCAGTTGGATCCCCTTGCAGCCCAAAGGACTCTCAGGAGTCTTCTGCAACACCACGGTTCAAAAGCATCAATTCTTCAGCACACTCTCACATCCATACATGACTACTGGAAAAACCATCACCTTGACTAGATGGACCTTTGTTGGCAAAGTAATGTCTCTGCTTTTTAACATGCTGTCTAGGTTGGTCATAATTTTTCTTCCAAGGAGCAAGTGTTTTTTAATTTTGTGTCTGTGGTCACCATTTGCAGAGATTTTGGAGCCCCAAAGAATAAAGTCTGTCACTACTGTTTACCCATCCATTTGCCATGAATTGATGGGACCAGATGCCATGCTCTTAGTTTTCTGAACGCTGAGTTTTAAGCCAATTTTTTCACTCTCTTCTTTCACTTTCTTCAAGGCGCTTTTTTTTTTCTCTTCACTTTCTGCCATAAGGGTGGTGTCATCTACATATCTGAGGTTATTGATATTTCTCCCAGGAATCTTGATTCCAGCTTGTGCTTCATCCAGCCCAGCGTATGGGACCGTAGAAGACAACAGCAAGGAAATGGCTACTGGGTATGAAACCAAAAGTATCAATTCCTTGAGGTTCAGTCAGGGCTACTTAGAATCCCTACATTTGAATGCAGCATAATAAAAGATGGAGTAATGTCAGTAAGTTTGCATCCAGTCAAGAATTGTTAAGGAAAACCCCAAAATAATAACAATAAAAAGACAGATGTTACAGGATGAAAATTAGCATCTTGTATATATATATAATGTTGGGAAGGTCCCCTGGAGGAGGAAATGGCAACCCACTCCAGTATTTTTGCCTAGACAATCTCAAGGACAGAGGAGCCTGGCGGGCTACAGTCCATGGGGTCTCAAAAAGTCGGACACGACTGAGCAACTAATATATATATATATATATTTAGCATACAATTATCTCACATACAATTTTAAACACCTTGTTCTAAAGGCAAAATTATAGAAGAGTGCAGTTTGCCTTTTTCAAGAGATTCTGGGGAACTTAATACACACAGCACTTTCATTTGTATTAGCAAGGGTGAACAAAGCAGTATTGCATATCTCTCTATGCTGCCTCTATCTTTAAAAGTCCATATTGGATGCAACCAGAATGGCATATTGACTTCAAAATCTCATTTACAGTGCATTCAAAATACTTAACAATTCAATCTGTTTGACCTACTTCCATGTCCATGTTCTTGGTCATTCTCTGTCAATTACCTAGTATGCTCGTCTCTTCAAAATGACAAGAGGTTTTCTCTTTTTGGTATTAGATTTTTGCTCACAGTTCTCTAAAATCATTTCAACTTACAGCTGTGCTTATTAGGAGAATGGAGGATGGTAAAATTACAGAGAAAGGACATTGACTTTAAAATAATCATGGAGAACTATTGGCTTAGAGGGTGTTAAGGGATGCTAAAGAAAATTATATTAAAATGCATTAAAAGGAGAACTTATATTACTTTATAAAACTCTAACTTAAATTCATATTTGGGCCTCTTGACATTGCCAACTAGTATAACACTTTTGCTTTCGTTTTCAAAGGCAACATTTTTCCAAGCTTCTACATTCTCTACTACTCACTTATAATGATACAATCAGTGATGATGAACATTGAAGGTGTCAAGAAGTCTCGCAACTGTCTGTGAAACATACATAACCAATTCTAGATGTATAATAATATATTGTTTATGAAAACACTGTATAAAAGCTATGTGAACACAGAAGGGGAAATTATTAGCAAAAATAGAACATGGATTTTTTCAGAGACAAGAATAGCCATATTTATTCCACAGAAAAAGGTATATGTGTGATTTGGTTACTCCCTCTGACTAAATTAGAAAGATTTTAAATACAGACTGAACACTTATTTCAGGTTACTGGACCAATCAATGTAACTATGAGAAATGGATAAGACATTCTTGTCAGGAAGAGTTAAGTTTAATTATTAAAGTTGTTATCTTAGTGCACATTTATACTCAATTGTTTGCAGCATTTCACTTCTACTTATTCATTGATCTGTGAAATCAAATACAGGGTTGAGACATCTATAATTAACCAAAAGCAGATATGCCTGTAAACTGCCTTTGAAGAATTAAATGATCATATTTTATTTGTCAAATAAAGTTTTATGTACAAATATCTACTCACAAATGAAATTAGGGCAAACTTTTGCTATTATATAAATACTTTGCTCTAAGTCAATACTTAAAACATTTCCACACGTTCAAAAGTCATATTCACCAATCATCTCAGGCCACTGAATGTAATTAAGATTTGCCAAATGGACAACAATGATCTTATAGTAATGGTAACACTTTATCTTGTCAAAAATGATGTGGCCACAATACCTTAGCAAGACAACCCACACAGTAATATCAAGAACTTAAGATGGAGACCTGCACTCTGGGAAAGTAGGGTAGATATACTTTTTCCTATTCTTCCTGCTACTTAAATAGAACGAAAACTCTGGATATTGTATATAAAACAAACCATAAGGAGACTCTACTAGATGGAGGGAATAAAACAGACGAGCTAGGGACCTTGGGCCCTGAGGAACAGCATGGTTAGTTGCCTGGGTTTTCTTTTATATCTCATATATCCCAGAATTGGAACAGAAGGAGTCAGCTGCCCAGAAATGCCCACATCTGAAAAATAACAAGGGAATATTACTCTCTTAGTTCATTTGAGTTGATATAACAAAACACCACACTCTGGGTAGCAACATGATTTTATTTCTCACAGTTCTGGAGACTAGGAAGTCCAGGTTGGGTCCATATACAATGGAAGATGAGTTATCTCTCTGAAATCTCTTTTATAAGGGCACAAATCCAATTCATGAGTGTTCTTACCTCATGACCTAATCACCTCCCAAAGCCCCCACCTCCCAGTACCATCACATTTGGCATTAGGGTTTCAACATATGATTTAGGGGTGGATGCAAACATTCATACCATAAACAACTCCACACACATAAAGTTGAAAACTTAGGTGAAATGGACCAGTGCTTTGAATAACAAAACCCACAATTCATCAAATATTAAATAGATAATATAATGGTCCTATAAGTATTAGGAAAATTGAAGAAACAATTTAAACATNATAAACAACTCCACACACATAAAGTTGAAAACTTAGGTGAAATGGACCAGTGCTTTGAATAACAAAACCCACAATTCATCAAATATTAAATAGATAATATAATGGTCCTATAAGTATTAGGAAAATTGAAGAAACAATTTAAACATCCCCCCCCCCAAAAAAAACACCTTCTAGATCCAGATGACTTAGCTGGAGAATTCTTGTTGTTGTTATTCAGTTGCCCAGTTGTGTCTGACTCTTTGCGATCCCATGGACTACAGCTCGCCAGGCCTCCCTGTCCCTCACCATCTCCCAAAGTTTGCCCAAGTTCATGTCCACTGCTTCAGTGATGCCACCCAGCCATCTCATCCTCTGAGGCCCTCTTCTCCTTCTGCTGTCAGGCTTTGTCAGCATCAGGGACTTCTCCAATGAGTCATCTGTGCGCATCAGATGACCAAAAAGTGGAGTTTCAGCATCAGTCCTTCCAAAAAGTATTCAGCGTTGATCTCCCTTAAGATTGACTGGTTTGATCTCCATGCTGTCCAGGGAACTCTCAGGAGTCTTCTCTAGCACCACAATTTGAAGGCATCAATTCTTTAGCACTCTGCCTTCTTTATGGTCCAGCTCTCACAACCATACATGACCAGTTGGAAGACCATAGCCTTGACTGTATATACGGACCTTTGTTGGCAGAGTAATCAACATACTGTCTAGGTCTGTCATAGCTTTCCTGTCAAGAAGCAAAGGTCTTCTGATTTCATGGCTGCAGTCACCATTTGTAGTGATTTTAGAGCTGAAGAAGAGGAAATCTGTCACTACTTCCACCTTTCTATTTGCCATGAAGTAATGGGGCTGGATGCCATGATCCTAGTTGTTTTTAATATTCAGTTTTTAGCCAGCTCTTTCACTCTCCTTCTTCACCCTCATCAAGAGGCTCTTTAGTTCCTCTTCACTTTCTGCCATTAGAGTGGTATCATCTGCATATCTGAGGTTGTTGATGTTTCTCCCGCCTATCTTGATTCCAGCTTGTAACTTATCCAGGCTGGCATTTCCCATGATGTGGTCAGCATATAGATTAAATAAACAGGGTGACAACAGATCGTCCTGTTGTACTCCTTTATCAATCTTGAGCCAATCAGTTGTTCCATACAGAGTTCTAACTCTTGTTTCTTCATCTGTATACAGGTTTCTCAGGAGACGGTAAGGTGTTCTGATATTCCCATCTCTTTAAGAGCTTTCCACAGTTTATTATCATCCACACAGTCAAAGGCTTTGGCATAATCGATGAAACAGAGGTAGATGTTTTTCTGAGATTCCCTGGTTTTCTTTATGATCCAGCAAATGTTGGCAGGCAATTTGATCTCTGGTTCCTCTTTCTGTTCTAAACCCAGCTTGGACATCTGGAAATTCTTGATTCACATAATGCTGAAGCCTAGCATGCAAGATTTTAAGCAGGACCCTACTAGCATGAGAGATGAGCGCAACTGTCCAATGGCTGGCGCATTCTTTTGTATTACTCTTCTTGGGAATTGGGATGAGGATTGACCTTTTCCAGTCCTGTGGCCACTGCTAGGTCTTTCAGATTTGCTGACATATTGAATGCAACACCTTGATGGCATCATCCTTTAGGGTTTTGAATAGCTCTATTGGACTTCTGTCGCATCCACTAGCTTTATTAACAGCACTGTTTCTTAGAGCCCACTTGACTTTGCTCTCCAGAATGTCTGGCTCTGGGTGGCCGATCACACCATCACAGTAATCTGGTTCATTAAAATCTTTCTTGAACAGTTCTTCTGTGTATTCTTTACATCTCTTCTTGATCTGTTCAGCATCTACTAGGTCTCTACTGTTTCTGTCCTTTATTGTGTCCATTTTTGGACAAAATGTTCCCTTAGTATTTCCAGTTTTCCTGAAAAGAAATCTCATCTTTCCCCTTCTGTTGTTTTCTTCTAGTTTTATGCACTGTTCACTGAAGAAGGCCTTCTTGTTGCTCCATGCTGTCTTTGGAAATCTGCATTTAATTGGATACACCTTTCCCTTTCTCCCTTGCTTTTGGCTTCTCTTCTTTCATTAGTTATTTGTCAGGCCTCCTCGGATAACCACTTTGCCTTCTTGCTTTTCTTTTTCTTTGGATGGTTTTGTTCGCTGCCTCCTGTACTACAGACTTCTGTTCATAGTTCTTCAGGCACACTGTTTACAAGTTCTAATCCCTTGAATCTATTCATTACCTCCACTGCATGTTCATAGGGGATTTGATTTAAGTTGTACCTGGCTAGCGTGCATTTTACTATGAGAAGCTGATGATCTGAGCCACAGTCAGCTCCAGGTTTTGTTTTTGCTGACTGTATACAGCTTCTCCATCTTCAGCTACAAAGAATGTAATCAATTTGATTTTGGTATTGACCATTTGGTGATGTCCATATGTAAAGTAATGTATAAACTTAGATGAACCGGACCAATTCTTTGCAAAACAAAACCCACCACAACTCATCAAATATTAAATAGATAATTGCCCTATAAATATTAGTGAAATTGAATTTATAATTTAAGCATTCTTCTCCAAAAATCACTTCAGGTTCAGATGACTTAACTGGAGAATTCTACCAAACATTTAAAGAGAGTTAACATCAATTCTACACAATATCTTCCAAAAAATGGAAAAGACTATTTCCCAATTCACTTTTAAAGTATTTTTCCATCTTATTAAAAAATTTGAGATGAAATTTTCACATGCCATTGTTTTAAGTGTACGACACAATGATTTATTTGACTCAATCCATTTTATGAAGCTAGTATTGTCCTGACACCAAAACAAGACAAAGACAATAGAAAAGAAACAAACTATTAGGTTTGTACAGAAGTAATTGTGGTTTTGCGTTGTTGAACTTTGCCACTAGGTATTAGAATACATAAATAAACGGGGTCCATAAATAAGTGTGGTTATCTTATATATTATTTTAATGCACATTTCTCGCTTTATGTCTTTTTGCTAATGGCATTGCTTGCTACTTATTTATATGTATTTTAGACTATGGAAATGATGTTAAAGAAACAGCAAATTCAAAGGATTTTCTTATTTGGGTTCAAAATGGGTTGTAAAGCAGCAGAAACAACCTGCAACATCAACAATGCATGTGGACCAGGAACTGCTAACCAACATACAGTTTGGTACAGTGAACCAAACTTGGTGGTTCAAGAAGTTTTGCAAAGGAGACGAAAGCCTTGAAGATGAAGAATGCAGTGGCTGGCCACTGGAAGCTAACAGTGATCAATTGAGAGGATCATCAAAGCTGATCCTCTTATAACTACCAAAGAGAAGTTGCCAAAGAACTCAGTGTCAATCATTCTACGTCATTCAGCATTTGAAGCAAACTGGAGAGGTAGTAAGTGGGTGCCTCATGAGCTGACCATAAATCAAAAAAGTTGTCATTTCAAAATGTCATCTTCTCTTAGTCTATGCAACAACAATGAACCATTTCTTGATCAGATTATGATGTGCAATGAAAAGTGGACTTTATACAACAACCAGTGACAGTGGTTGGACAGAAAGGAGGCTCCAAAGCACTTCCCAAAGTCAAACTTGCACCAAAAAACGCCATAGTCACTGCTTGGTGGTCTGCTGCCCATCTGATCCACTACAGCTTTCTGAATCCCAGTGAAACCATTATATCTGAGAAGTATGCTCAAAAATCGATGAGATGCACTGCAAACTACAATGCCTGCAGCCGGCATTTGTCAACAGAATGAGCCCAATTTTTCTCGATGACAATGCCCAACCACATATTGTACAACCAGTGTTTCAAAAGTTGAACAAATTGGGCCATGAAGTCTTGCTTTTTCCACCATATTTGCCTGACCTCTTGCCAACTGACTACCACTTCTCAACAACTTTTTGCAGGGAAAATGCTTCCACAATCAGCAGGAAGCAGAAAATGCTTTCCAAGTGTTTGTTGNAAGTTGAACAAATTGGGCCATGAAGTCTTGCTTTTTCCACCATATTCGCCTGACCTCTTGCCAACTGACTACCACTTCTCAACAACTTTTTGCAGGGAAAATGCTTCCACAATCAGCAGGAAGCAGAAAATGCTTTCCAAGTGTTTGTTGAATCTTAAAGCATGGATGTTTATGCTATAGAAATAAACAAACTTATTTCTTGTTGGCTAAAATGTGTTGATTATAATGGTTCCTATTTTGATTATTAAAGATGTATTTGAATTGAATTATAATGATTTAAAATTCACAGTTCAAAACTAAAATTATGTTTACACCAACCTAATACAGATCAATATACAGCATGAATAAACACAAAAATTCTTAGCAAAATATTACCAAATCAAACTTAGCAACATATAAAGAATTATATACCATGAGCAACTAGGGTTTATTCTAAGGGTACAAGACTGGTTCAACATTCAAACTTCAGTACAATTATCATATCAACATTCTAGAAAAGAAAAATCATGTTATCATATCAATAGCACCGAAAACATATTTGACAATATTCAAACCTCATTCATGATAAAAACTCAGAAAAATGGAAATGCGAGTGAAATTCCTTAACCTGATAAAAAGTATCTACCAAAATATTGAAAAACTGAATTCTTTCCCTGTAAGATTGGGAAGAGGATGTCTGTGCTCATCATTCTCATTCAACATAGTGCTTGAAGATCTAGCCCGTGCAGTAAGACAAGAAAATGAAATAAAATGAATACAGATCAGAAATATATTATTGTCTGTATGAGAATATCAACAAATCAACAACAACAACAACACACACCCTGGAATTAGTAAGAGATTAGAGCAAGGTCACAGGATACAAGGTTAACATTGCAAAAATCAATTGCTTTCCTATATGCCAGTAATAAATAACTGGAAATTGAAATTAAAAGCCCAATGCTATTTAAATAAATTATCACTAACCAAAGTAAAATACATAGGTATAACTCTACCAAATCATGTACAAGGTCATCATGAAGAAAATAAAAGCTTTGCATGAAAGAAATCAAAGATCTAAATAAATGGAGAGGTATTCAATGTTCATGCATAAAAAGACCCACTCAATAGTATTAAATGTCAATTCTTTCTAACTTAATCTATAAATTCAATACAATCCCAATCAAAATTCCATAAGTTATTTTTGTGGATATCATCAAACTAAGTTAATATCAAAAGGCAAAAGAACCAATACAGTATTGAAGGAGAAGAAAAAAGTTTGAGGACTAATAATAACCAAGCTCAAGATTTACTATAAAGCTAAAGTAATCAAGACAATGTAGTTGCTGCTGCTGCTGCTGCTGCTAAGTCGCTTCAGTCGTGTTCGACTCTGTGCAACCCCATAGACGGCAGCCCACTAGGCTCCCTCCTCCCTGGGATTCTCCAGGCAAGAACACTGGAGCGGGTAGCCATTTCCTTCTCCAATGCATGCAAGTGAAAAGTGAAAGTGAAGTTGCTCAGTTGTGTCCGACTCTTAGCGACCCCATGGACTGCAGCCCACCAGGCTCCTCCATCCATGGGATTTTCCAGGCAAGAGGACTGGAGTGGGGTGCCATTGCCTTCTCCGAGACAATGTAGTAGGGGTGAAAAAATGGACATACTAGAGGCCAAGAATAGACCCATGTAAAAATAGTCAATTGATCTTTGACAAAAGAACTAAGGCAATTCAATGGAGAAAGGATAATCTTTTCAAAAATAATGTGAAACAACTGGATATCAACATGCAAAAGTAAATAGATAAATCTAGACACAGGACTTTCACTTTTCACAAAAATTATTAATAAATCAAAACGGATCACAGACCTAAGCATAAAACACGAACTCTAAAGCTCCTAGAAGAAAACATGGGGAAATACAGGTTGCTGTAAGCTTGGAAATGACTTTTTAGATGCAACACCAAAAGTATAAGTCATGAAAGAAAAAATTAGTAAGTTGGATTTCATTAAAACCAGAAACTTCTACTTTATGTACAACACCAAGGGTAAACTATAATGTAAACTATGGGCTTTGGATGATTATGGTGTATCAATGTAGATTCAATTGTAATAGATGTACCACTCTGATAAGGAATGTTGATAATGGAAGAAGCTATGCACATGTGGGGCAGGTGGGATGTAGGAAATATCTATATTTTCCCCTCCGTTTTGCTGTGAACCTTAAACTCATCTAAAAAAATATTAATTAAACAAACTTCTGCTTTGTGAAAGACACTAGTGAGAAAATGAAAAGATAAGCCACAAACTGGGAGATAATCTTCGCAAAAATACATATCTGATAAAAGATTGGTATCCAAAATATACAAAGAAATCTTAAAACTCAACAATAAGGAAACAACTTTAAAATGAACAAATGTTCTGAAGAGAACCTCACCAAAGAAGATATACAGATTGCAAAGAAGCAAACACAAATATACTTACCTCAAATATCCTTCAGTTCAGTTCAGTAAGTTCAGTCACTCAGTCGTGTCCAACTCTGCGACCCCATGAACTGTAGCACACCAGGCTTCCCTGTCCATTACCAACTCCCAGAGCTTACTTAACTTGATGTCCATTGAGTCAGTGATGTCATCCAACCATCTCACCTTCTGTTGTCCCCTCCTCCTCCCACCTTCAATCTTTCCCAGCGTCGGGGTCTTTTCCAATGAGTCAGTACTTCACATCAGGTGGCCAAAATATTGGAGTTTCAGCTTCAGCATCAGTCCTTCCAATGAATATTCAGGACTGATTCCCTTTACGATTTACTGGTGTCATCTCCTTGTACTCCAAGGGACTCTCAAGAGTCTTCTCCAACACCACAGTTCAAAAGCATCGATTTTTTGGCACTCAGCTTTCTTTATAGTCTAACTCTCACATCCACACATGACTACTGAAAAAACCATAGCTTTGACTAGACACACCTTTGTTGGCAAAGTAATGTCTCTGGTTTTTAATATACTATCTAGGTTGGTCATAACTTTTCTTCGAAGGAGCAAGTGTCTNTCTCACATCCACACATGACTACTGAAAAAACCATAGCTTTGACTAGACACACCTTTGTTGGCAAAGTAATGTCTCTGGTTTTTAATATACTATCTAGGTTGGTCATAACTTTTCTTCCAAGGAGCAAGTGTCTTTTACTTCATGACTGCAGTCACCATGTGCAGTGATTTTGGAGCCCCAAAAAACAAAGTCTGTCACTGTTACCATTGTTTCCCCATCTATTTGCCATGAAGTGATAGGACCAGATGCCATGATCTTAGTTTTCTCTTAGTTTTCTGAGTGGTGAGCTTTAAGCCAACTTTTTCACTTTCTTCTTTCACTTTCATCAAGAGGCTCTTTAGTTCTTCTTCACTTTCTGCCATAAGGGTGGTGTCATCTGCATATCTGAGGTTATTGGTATTTCTCCTGGCAATCTTGATTCCAGCTTGTGCTTCATCCAGTCCAGCATTTCTCATGATGTACTCTGCATATATATCCTTGGGGGACTTCAATTAAAATAATGCAATACCACTATGCAACTGTTAGAATGACTGAAATCCAAAACACTGAGAACACCAAATGCTGGTGAGGATGTTGAGAAATAGAATTTCTCATTCATTGTTGGTAGGAATGCAAAATGGAACAGCCACTTTGGAAAACATTTTAAGTTTCTTTAAAAACTGGAAATACTCTTTTTATATAATCAAGCAATAGCACTCGTTGGCGTTTATCCAAATGAGTTGAAAATTTATGTCCATACAAAAACCTTCCCACAAATGTTTATAGTAGCTTATTTATAAGTGCCAAAAATTGGAAGCAACCAAGATTCACCAACAGGTGAATGAATAACCAAACCAGTGTATCTGTACAATAGAATATTATTCAATGATAAAAAGCAATGCACTATCAAGCTATGAAAAGACTTGGAGTAAGCTTAAATGCATATTGTGAATGCTAAGCTTAAATACTAAGTGAATGAAGAAAGCTGTAAAAGCTTCTGAAAAAGCTGTTGCCATATTATTCCAAATATAGGACATTCTGGAAAAGGCAATATTTTGGAGATGGTAAAAAGATCACTGGTTGCCAGAGGTTTGAGGGTAATAAAGGCGTGAACAGATGGAACACAGTACATTTTTAGGGCAGTAAAACTGTTCTGTATGATACAAGAATGGTGATTACATATCATTACTTGTCAAGACAATACAAAGAACTTTAGTTAATAACAATGTATCAAAACTGACTCATCAAATGTAACAAATATATCACATTTTTTAAAAAGACATTATTAACAAGAGAAACTAGTCTGTACAGTTTTTTTCTGTAAACCTAAAAATGCTCTAAAGAATAGTCTGTTGATTTTTTAAAGTGTGATATATCTGACATTGTCTTTGCAGATGCAAGGAAAAAAAAGTAGAGAAACAGTATTCTACACAATCATTATTAAGGGAAATCATCAAAGGCCCCGGCACCCAATACCCACCATATCTTCAAACCACAGTGCCTAAATTCCACTATTAGAGAGTCCTTCTTTTGAGTTCCTTTTCCTATAATCATCCTTATAACTATGTTAAGAATTATATATAAGTGCTCTCATAGCAAATATCAAATATGTATACAATCAAAAAGCATAAGATAACACAAAAGGGAAGGCTTTTTGGTGAAGATAGAAGCATCACTTTAAGGATTTATACCTGCTTTTCTTCATTTAGGGCTTCCCTTGTGGCTCAGCTGGTAAAGAATCTGCCTGCAATGCAGGAGACCTGGGCTCGATCCCTGGGTTGGGAAGATCCCTTGGAGAAAGGAAAGGCTGCCCACTCCAGTATTCTGGCCTAGAGAATTCTATGGACTGTATAGTCTATGGGGTTGCAAAAAGTCGGACACGACTGAGGAAACTTCATTCAGTCCACTTTCTTCACTTAGGTGAACCGTGAACTTCCAGATATTCAAGCTTGTTTTATAAAAGGCAGAGGAATCAGAGATCAAATTGCCAACATTCACTAGATCATTGAAAAAGCAAGAGAGTTCCAAAAAACATCTATTTCTGTTTTATTGACTATCCCAAAGCCTTTGACTGTATGGATCACAATAAACTGTGGGAAATTCTGAAAGAGATGGGAATACCAGACCACCTGACCTGCCTCTTAAGAAACCTGTATGTAGGTCAGGAAGCAACAGTTAGAACTGGACATGGAACAACAGACTGGTTCCAAATAGGAAAAGGAGTTCGTCAAGGCTGTATATTGCCACCCTGCTTATTTAACTTCTTTGCAGAGTACATCATGAGAAGTGCTGGGCTGGAAGAAACACAAGCTGGAATCAAGATTGCCAGGAGAAATATCAATAACCTCAGATATGCAGATGACACCACCCTTATGGCAGAAAGTAAAGAGGAACTAAAGAGCCTCTTGAAGAAAGTGAAAGAGGAAAGTGAAAAAGTTGGCTTAAAGCTCAACATTCAGAAAACTAAGAGCATGGCATCTGGTCCCATCACTTCATGGCAAATAGATGGGAAAACAGTGGAAACAGTGGCTGACTTTGTTTTTTGGGGCTCCAAAATCACGGCAGATGGTGATTGCAGCCATGAAATTAAAAGATGCTTGCTCCTTTTAAGGAAAGCTATGACAAACCTAGAGAGCATATTAAAGAGCAGAGACATTACTTTGTCAACAAAGGTCCATCTAGTCAAGGTTACTTCTCCAGTAGTTATGTATGGATGTGAGAGTTGGACTATAAAGAAAGCTGAGCGCAGAAGAATTGATGCTTTTGAACTGTGATGCTGGAGAAGACTCTTGAACTGCAAGGAGATCCAACCAGTCCATCCTAAAGGAAATCAGTTCTGGGTGTTCATTGGAAGGACTGATGNTTGGAAAAGACTGATGCTGGGAGGGATTGGGGGCAGGAGGAGAAGGGGACGACAGAGGATGAGATGGCTGGATGGCATCACTGACTCGATGGACATGAGTCTGAGTGAACTCTGGGAGTTGGTGATGGACAGGGAGGCCTGGCGTGCTGTGATTCATGGGGTCCCAGAGAGTCGGACACGACTGAGCGATTGAACTGAACTGAACGGAACAGAAGGGACTAGGCCAACCTCTTCTAAACCCAACTCATGCACACATCTAGATTGCAATATCCAGTGTGGATGATCCACCAGTTTAGTTTTGCGACCCTTGTGCCTCAGTTTCAATGACTTTCTTCCACACCCCTATTCAATCCTTATACCCAAATCCAAAACCCAGATTTTGTCAGCAGCAGGAACTACCCCATACCAGAAATTTAAAACTTCAATATTTCACTCTCTAACCACCACCTCCTCCCAGTTCTCTCACAGCTCCATTCCCTCTAACCTCCTCTTTAGTATCACAGAGACCTTCAGATCTGCTTTGCACTTTCTCTCCATACTCAAACGCTTTCGGTTCACCATGCTGCACTGCTTCCTTTTATCCTCCATAAGAAGAGGACCAACAAACCACTCAACATTTGCCAAATATCTCCTGGAATAACATAAAGTAACAAAGATCCTTTTTGTTCAAAAATCAATCAAAATTTGTTCTCACCTTTGTAATGCAACTGTCCAAGTGATCTTCCTGTTCTTTCATGCCCATATAAGGGGTGAATCTGTTAGCACCTGCTAACTTTTGCTCCAAAAGGTCTGCTTTCTGCTCTGCTCTTTTTCTTTCACTCAGATGTACTCTGTGTAAGATGTTGGTAGGTATCAATATCACGAAACCAATTTTTCAAACTTGAAATAATAACAAGAAATATCCCCATTTAAAATAAATTAAATATGTGTACCAAGTAAAAATGTATTCCTATGAAAAGAGCTGTGCAAGTTCCCGGATTTTTTCTAGGAAGAGATGAGAAATGGCAGAGAAATGGAGAGAATGATTCCATGTTAAATCTGTAGTAGTTCCCCTGGGAGAGGTCAATTTCGAAACCACTCTTTTTTCAAGAGGAAATCTAAGCATGAATATGTCTCGGCTACTATGATAATATTGTGATGATCAGGAGGTTCCACATGGGTACAAATGCCACGGGCCTGTATTTGCAAGTTCCACATCCATGGATTCAAGCAGCCATGGGTTGAAACTATTCAAAAAAAGTTTTTTCAGAAAGTTCCAAAAAGCAAAACTTAAATTTGTCTTACACAAGCAACCATTTACATAGGATTAGCTATTACAAGTAATCTAGAGTTGATTTAAAGTACACAAGAGATGTGCATAGGTTATATGCAAATACTGTACTACTTTATATAAGGGATTTAGCATGTGCAGATTTCAGTACTCTCAGGGGTCCTAGAGCCATCCCCTGCAGACACTGAGGCACAAGGGATGAAGGACAACTGTATTCCCATTTTAGTAACACCTGCATGGGCTCTTCAACTTAATCCCTGAATAGAGTTTCAATAAAGGTAAAGGAATTAGAAACGGTACAATAGAAAACAGCATATGTAAAAACTTGTTTTATTATCAAATACAAACAACTAATTATTTGGTTCTTGTTTTGATTAACAATTGACAGGTTTGGTAATATTTTCTACCTGGAAGCTAAGTTAAAGTTTCAGTCCACCTTCCATGTTTGTTATATTCTTTTCTATAGAAGATTTGCATCCTACAGAATTAGTGAATATGGGTCAGGTCAAAGAAAATATGTGAACTATCTAAGAGAAAATATAATTCAATAAAATTATATTGGAGACATGTAGGTCACACTCAAAAGGTCATTCCTTGTAATTATAGCCTTAGAATGAGAGTAGACACAGAATGAGATAGAAACAATACTTTAAAAAATACTTCCCATGAATCTTTGAAACCTGATGAAAAACATCAGTTGATAAGATTATGTAAATTCTGCAAATCCAAAGTAGGATAGATACAAAGGAGGCCACACCTAGACATATCATCATCAAATTTCTACCAATTAAAAGTCAGAGAAAAACCATATATTACCTTCTAACCTATAGCTATAATACTGAACACTAGCTTTTCAAAGAGAAACTATGTAAGTCAGAAGATAACTGAAGAACACTTTAGAGTGCAGAAAAAAAAATATTGGCAACCTAGAGTTCTATACTCAGTTAAAAAAAAAAACAAACCCTTTCAGAAGGAAAAATGGAAAAATTCATCCTTAGAAGAACTGCATTAAATTGCAGAAAAATTACAGGCAATTTTACAGGATAAAGGAAAATGATCCCTGGTGGCTACACAGAGCTGTAGAAAGGAATGAAGAGTACCAGGAGTGAGTGTGTGGATCAATATAAATTAATACTGAAAACTAATATCTTATGAGATTGATAACATTTGGAAAAGTAAAATGTATCATAACAACAAGTACAGGAGCATAAGATGGGTAAGTAGAGTTACATTGTTATAAGATTTCTATTTTCAGATAACATAACAGCACTAATCTAGACTTTCATTGTAATCACAAGGTCTCAGGTAAAAAGTTAATGATAATTTATAAGATATTTTAAAATAACGCAGGAGAAAAATAGTAATAAAAACTTGATTAATCTAAAAGAAAGTGGTGGGGACCTCCCTGGTGGTCCAGTGGTTAAGAATCCACCTGCCAATTCAGGGGACACGGGTTCGACCTCTGGTCTGAGAAGATTCCATTTGCCATGGGGCAACTACCCTGTGTGCCACAGCTGCTGCTGCTGCATCGCTTCAATCGTGTCCGACTCTGTGCGACTCCACAGACGGCAGCCCACCAGGCTCCCCCGCCCCTGGGATTCTCCAGGCAAGAACACTGGAGTGGGNGAAAAATAGTAATAAAAACTTGATTAATCTAAAAGAAAGTGGTGGGGACCTCCCTGGTGGTCCAGTGGTTAAGAATCCACCTGCCAATTCAGGGGACACGGGTTCGACCTCTGGTCTGAGAAGATTCCATTTGCCATGGGGCAACTACCCTGTGTGCCACAGCTGCTGCTGCTGCATCGCTTCAATCGTGTCCGACTCTGTGCGACTCCACAGACGGCAGCCCACCAGGCTCCCCCGCCCCTGGGATTCTCCAGGCAAGAACACTGGAGTGGGTTGCCATCTCCTTCTCCAATGCATGAAAGTGAAAAGCGAAAGTGAAGTTGCTCAGTCATGCCCGACTCTTAGTGATCCCATGGACTGCAGCCTACCAGGCTCCTCTGTCCATGGGATTTTCCAGGCAAGAGTACTGGAGTAGGGTGCCATTGCCACAACAATCAAGCCCATAAACCACAGCTACTGAAGCCCACACACCTACAACAACAACAAAAGCCACCACAATGAGAAGCCTACACATCACAACTAGAGAGTAACCTCTGCTCACTGCAACAAGAGTAAGCCTGGACACAGCAATGAAGTACCAGCCAGCCAAAAATGAATGAATAAATAAATTAGTCAAAATGGATCAAAGATAAATGTTTAAGTATTAAAACAGTAACTATTAAAATAAAACATATGTGTAAATCTTTGAGATACTAGATTAGGTTTCTTTGCTATAACACCAAAGACACAAAATGACAAAAGGAAAAAAAAGTTTAAGCTTCATCAAAACTTTTTAGAAAACAGCCTGGAAGTCACTCAGAAGTAACATAAAAACGTTAAACATAAGAGTTACTTTCAGTTCAGTTCAGTTCAGTTCAATCAGTCGTATCCAACTCTGCGACCCCATGAATTGCAGCACACCAGGCCTCCCTGTCCATCACCAACTTCTGGAGTTCACTCAAACTCATGTCCATCAAGTACTTTACAACCCAGCAATTCTACTCTAAGGCATTTAACTAAGAGAAATAAAACTTACAGTCATATAAGAGTTCACGCAACAACGTACATAGCAGCTCATTCATAAAGGCCCTTGCAAAGGAAGCAACCTAATGAACTGATGAATGGACAAACAAAATGTGATATAACCTTATAACAGAATACTATTCAGCCATAAAAAAATTAAGCACTGATTCAGGCTAAACATTGAAGTATCTTGAAAACACTGTGCTAAATTAAAGAATTTAGACACAGAGGCCATATATTGTAACATTTCATTCACATGATGTCCAGAAAAGGCAAGCCCATAGAGGAAGACAGTAAACTGCTGGTTGTGAGAAACTGGAGAGAATGGACTGGGGAGTAACTACTAATAGACATGGATTTTTTTAGAGGTTGATGAAAGTGTTCTAGAATTAGAGCATGGTGATGCTTGTACAACCTTGTGAATATACTAAAAACTACTAAATTGTATGCTGCAAAAGAAGGAATTTTAATGGAATGGAAATTATATCTCAATTGAAAATTTAATTTTGAGTCAGGCATGTTAAATTTTGTTAGATTTAAATTCTGTGATCAGCCAGGAATATGAAGTTCATATAATATTAGCAAGCTTATGAAAAATGAATGACATTTTTGAAAACAAACTAGAAAATTTCCTACCTTAGAAGATTTTCTAGTTCTGTAATTCTTTCAGTTAGATCCCAGTTGCCTCTTTCAAGACTCTGAATACTGGTGTTTTTCAAAGATTTAATTCTGGTTAGAGAAGCAATAAGTTCCTCTAAGTCCTTGATAGCCTCTTTAAGGGACATTATCTGGAAAGACTGTTGCACATTATTTTCTTTGTAAGTTTCTAGCTCACTCTTCATTCCTTGCAATGAAGTTTCTTTTATGAAAAGTTTGTTTCGAAGATTTCTTAGCTAATGAGAAGAGAAAAGTGTTATTTTAAAGTCATTTATAATTTTGGTTTTAGAAAATCCATGATTTTAAATCATTAAGAGCATTTAAATTATACATTATACAATAAAATGAGGATTTTTGAATCTCCTAACAGTAGACTCCAATATTAAATACACCTAAAAAATCTTATCAGGGCTTCCCTGGTGGTCCAGTGGTTAAGACTCTATCTTGCAATGCAGGAGACATGAGTTTGATTCTTGATCTAAGAAGATCCCCAAAATGCTACGAGGCAACAAAGCCTGCGAGCCACAACTAGAGAAAGCCTGTGCGCAGCAACAAAAGACCCAGCACCGCCAAAAATAAATAAAATTTAAAAAAATCATATCAAATTGACACAAAGGATTTGGAATAAGTACTTTTATTCTCATCAGCATTAAACTTATGGGGTAAGGAGGAGAGGGATAAATTGGGAGACTGAATTTGACATATACACACTACCATATAGAAAACAGACTTCCCTGGTGGCTCAGATGGTAAAGCGGCTTGCTTACAATGCAGGAGACCTGGGTTCAATCCCTGGGTCGGGAAGATCCTCTGGAGAAGGAAGTGGCAACCCACTCCAGTACTCTTGCCGGGAAAATCCTATGGACAGAGGAGCATGGTGGGCTACAGTCCACCGGGTCACAAAGAGTCGGACACAACTGAGCAACTTCACTTTCATATAGAAAATAGATAATAAGGACCTACTGTATAGCACAGGGACCTCTAATCAATATTCTACAATGATCTATATAGGAAAATAATCTTTAAAAGAATAGATACATGTATAACTAATCCACTTTGCTTTATACCTGAAATTAACCCAATATTGTAAATTAACTATAATAAAAAATTTTTTTAAAGATAGTTTGATACATGTAGTGGAATATTCAGGAAAGTCTGAAAAAATTACAGGTTGTATAATGAAAAACTGTGACTGAGAAATATTTTGATTAAAAAGTCATGACTTTATGAATTACAAAAGAAAACAAAAACACACTCTTGCATTTCAGGCATACCTCAGAGATACGGCAGACCACTGATCCATGGAGATTGTATTAGCAGGCATGAAAACAAATTTAACCTCATTGTACATCTCCATCAGAGCTCTTGGGTGACCAAGAGCAATAATATTTTGAAATGACTCTTTTTTTTCTCTCAACAATAAAACTGAACAGCAGGTTTGAAATACTCAGTTACCCCATGTTGTAAACAAATGTGCTGTCATCCAGGCTTTGTTGTTCAATTTACAGAGCACAAGCAAAGCAGATTTAGAATAATTCTCAAGGGTTCTAAGACTCGGATTGATTATTGGCCTCAAATGAAAGTCACCAGCTGCATTAGCCTCTAAGAGAGAGTCAGCCTGTCCTGTGAAGCTTTGAAGCCAAGCACCGACTTCTCCTCTCTAGCTATGAAAGCCCTAGATGACATCTTCTTCCAACAAGGGGCTATTTTGTCTACATTGAAAACTTGTTGTTTAGTGTGGCCACCTTCCTCTTGACCTTGGCCAGATCGTCTGGATCTTATTGCAGCTACTATGTCAGCACTTGCTGCCTCACCTTGTACTTTCATGTAATGGAAACAGCTTTTTCCTTAAACCTTGTGAACCAACCTCTGCTAGCTTTAAACTTTTCTTCTGCAGCTTCCTTACTTCTCTCAGCCTTCCTAGAACTGAAGAGAGTTGGGGCCTTGCTCTGGATTAGGCTCTGGCTTAAGGGAATGCTGGGGCTGGTTTGATCTCTCTGCAGATCACAAGGACTCTATCCGTATCAGCAATAAAGCTGTTTCACTTTCTTATCGTTTGTGTGTTCACCGGAATAGCACTTTTAATTTCTTTCAAGAACTCTTCCTTTGCATTCACAGCTAAGCTGACAGTTTGGGGCAAGAGGCCTAGCTTTCAACCTATCTCGGGTTATGACTTGCTTTCCTCACTGAGTTTAATCATTTCTAGCTTTTGATTTAAAGTGAGAGATGTGCAACTCTTCCTTCCACTTTAACACTTACATGTCATTGTAAGGCTATAAATTGGCCTAATTTTAATATTGTTGTGTCTCAGGGAATAGGGAGGCCAGAGGAGAGGAAGAGAGATGGGGAATGGCAGGTAAATGGAGCAGTCAAAACTCCCAGTGTTTCCCAACTCAGCTCACTATCTTATATGGGTACAGCTCATGGTGCCCCAAAACAATTATAATAGTAACATCAAAAATCACCAATCATAGATCACCACAACAAATATAACAATGAAAAAGTCTGAAACATTGCAACAGTTACCAAAACGTGACACAGAGGCACAAAGCGAGCAGATACTGGTAGAAAAAGAACTCCGACAGACCTGCTCAAAGCAAGGTTGCCAGAGACCCTCAATTTATAAAAAACACAGAATCTGTGAGGTGAAATAAAGTGGAACACAATAAAAGAGTTCTGCCTGTTATTGTTTATGTTAAAGAACCTAAATTTTTTAATAGTTTGATGTTGTATTTGGACATAATGAAACCTGAAATATATTCAGAACTTAATTAAATTTAGGTACCCCAAAACTAGATACAGCTTGTGGATAAAAACTGTCAACAAAGGATTATATATCTAGAATATATTAATATAAAGAACTCTAAATTCTCAGAAAACAATCTAATTTTTTAAATGGGCAATAGGCTTGAACAGAAATTTTACCAGAAAGGATATATGGATGACAAGTGAAAGTGAAAGTGAAGTCGCTCAGTCGTGTCCGACTCTTTGCGATCCCGTGGACTGTAGCCCACCAGGCTCGACCTCCGTCCATGGGATTCTCCAGGCAAGAATACTGGAGTGGGTTGCCATTTCCTTCTCCAAGGAATCTTCCCGACCCAGGGATCAAACCCAGGTCTCCTGCATTGCAGGCAGATGCTTTAACCTCTGAGCCACCAGGGAAGCTGGATCATATGGTATTTGCATATTTAGTTTTATAAGAAACTGTCAAACAATTTTCCAGAGTATCTGGACCATTCTATCTTCCTACCAGCAACATATGGATGGCAAACAAGCACATAAAAATAGATTCAACATCGCCAGCCATTAAGGATATGCAAATTAAAGCCACAGTGCTATAACACTCCCCATGTATTAAGATTAAAATATATAAAATACAAAACAGGGACACCACCAGATCCTGGTGAGGATGCAAAGAAACTGGATCACTCATATGTTGCTGGTAGGAAGATAGAATGCTCCAGATACTCTGGAAAATTATTTGGCAGTGTCTTATAAAACTAAATATGCAAATACCATATGGACCCAGCTATTGTATTTTGGGGCACTTATCCAAGAGAAATGAAAAATTATGTTCACACAAAAATCTGTGTATGAATGTTCACAGCAACTTTACTTTTAATAGCTAAAAACCGGAAGTTATCCAGGTGTTTGTCAACAAGTGAATGGTTAAACAAACTGTGGTCTATACATACCACAATCTCAGGAATAAAAAGGACCAAACTATTGATATAACAGCTTGGACAAATCTCCAAGAAATTATGCCGAGTGAAACAAGCCAATCTAAAAAGGTTGTATATGCATGATTCTATTAGTAAAATATTTTGAAAACAACTTTATTGGGGTATAATTCATAGATTTATCCATTTAAAGTACACAGCTGAATGGTTTTTGGTATATTCATAGAATTGTATAGCCATATTGAACTTTTTACTTTTTAAATTGAGATATAATCCACACACTACTTTTTAAATTGAGATATAATCCACACACTATTCATCCTTTATAGTATACAATTCAGTTTTTAGTATATTCACAGTTGTGCAACTATCATCGTGATCAATTCCAGAACATTTTCATTATTCCTTAAAGAAATCCCATACCCACTAGTAGTTACCTCCAACCCAGCCCTTGGCAACCACTAATCTGTTCTCTGTTTTTATGGATTTGCCTATTCTGGAGATTTTATATAAAGGGAATCACATAATATGCTGTCTCTTGTGACTGGCTTGTTTTCACTTAGCATAGTGTTTTCAAGGTTCATCTATGTTGGAGCATCAATTAGTACTTCATTCCTTTTCATGGCTAAATAATGTTCTACTGCATGGATATACCACTTTGGATATTTACTCATCAATGGATATTTGTGTTATGTCTACTTTTTGGTTTTACAGAAAATGCTAAAATGAACATTCATTTACAACTTTTTATGTGAATATATTTCTAATTCTCTTGTGTTTCTACCTAGGAGTGTGACTGTTGAGTCACATGGTAATATGTTTAGCTTTTCAGTATATAACTCTTTTTACCAGTATATAACATTTTTGAAATGACAGCACTTTAGAAATGGTGAAGAGATTAGTGGTTGCCAAGAGTTGGGATGGGAAGGAAGTGGATGTGCATATCAAATGGCAATGGGAAGGATCTTTGTGCTGTTAAAACTACTTGTTCAGTATTTTGACTGACTGTTTAGAACATAATACCCACAAATAAGTACAAGTAAAACTGGGGAAACCTGAATAATACTGGTGGATTGTATTGCATCAATGTCTATATTTAGGCTGTTACATTTACAGTTTTGCAAAATTTGGGAGAAACTCTGCAAAGTTTACAAAGAATATCTCTATATTATTTCTTAAAACTGCAAATGAGTCTATAATTATCTCAATAAAAAGTTCAACCAAAATTATTTTTTCTTCAAGATTTTAAAATGCTATTTATAGTTTACTAGCTTATTTTTTTTTGTTTTCTTTTTTTAAAATAAATTTATTTATTTTAATTGGAGGCTAATTACTTTACAACATTGGTTTTGCCATTCAATTAAAATTAATAATAACTGGTTCTCATGATTTTTTCTTTAGCTGCAAAATTTATATTGCCTCCATTCACCCCCTCCAGAACTGGCGCATTTACCATGTTTATATTATTTGCCTGTCACTACACTAAGGGAAGAAAAATATCTGCAAAAAACAGTCATATTGCCCTCACAAATCAAAGTTTCCTTGAAAATCAAATTAAAAATACTGGCAAAACACATTAATTTTATCTTAAATTTAAGATGTAGGCCTTATTATACATATTATCAGTTAACAAATTATTAGACCTTTTTTTTACCTTGGATAAGCCTCACTGCTTTTGGGATCTTAGTTCCAAGACCAGGGATCTAACCCAGGCCTCCTGCAGTGGAAGTGCCAAGTTCTAACCACTGGATCACCAGGGAATTCCCTGTTTAACTTTTATGACTACAGCAGCCTACCTAGCACTATGCAAGAGTTTTAGCTCAATATCGTATTCCGTAAACTAGACAATCCAATCACCAACTGAATTCTTTAATATTTATCCCTTCTGTATCTGCCTTTTTCTAAATATAGCTTTTTGCACCTGTTTCTCCATTATTGGACAGAAACACATGGTAATTATTTTTGTATGTCCCACAAAGAGATAATTACAACAGAATGACTTAAATGTACACCTGAATAGAAAAATTGTCTCATCAAGACAATTGTGTTACTATAAAATTAAATAATAGGTTATTGGGAAAGGGAAAGATGACTCAAGCTGAAGGTATTCTATTGTAATCAATATACTTTTTTACATTTTTTATTTTATTTTATTTTATTTTTTGAAGGTTTTTTTTTTTTCCCCCATTTTCTTTTGGCTGTATAGCTTGTAGTATTTTAGTTCCCTNCCCGCGCCCGCCAAACTGGTCTCCCGCTAGCGTGTGCCTCGACTCCGCCCCCTAAGGTCTGGCTTCTAGGCTGATTCCCAATTCAGCTGGATCCCCGCCCACACGATGGCGCATTCTGGGGAAAAAAAAAAAAAAAAAATCCTTCCAGCAGCCAATCATGTCCTCCAGCCAGTCTACACAGAGGTCCCTCATATTCCCGCGGCACTTCAGACCCTCTACTCCTCAGCTCTCAGCTGCCTAAGGGGCCTCCGTCCGTCTGGACTGCGCACGCGCATTCTCTTCCGTTAGTTGTGGAGGCGGGGGCGCAGGCGCAGTAGAAGTGTCGGCCTAGGCGATCGCTAAGCACGTGTGTTGGGCTGTCCCGCGCAGCAGTGGAGAAAGCCGAACCTCGATTTTGTTGCTGTCCATTGTGAGCGGCGGACTTTTAAAGGTCATGGCGCCGGCGGAAATCCTGAACGGGAAGGTGGTCTCCGCGTAAGCACCTGTCCTTGTTGTTAGGGCGTGTTGGGTTTGCAGGCGAGGACTGTGAGCAAGGCGTTCAGGTTCCCAAGGACTTTTTTGGTTGATTTTTTTTTTTTTTTCTTTTGCGGGAGGGAGACATGTAGCGCAACAGTCAGGCCAGCGGAGTGAGTAGCGAGGATTTTGTCTTGAACCCCTCACACCTGAAGACTGGGTCTCTGCAACCAAAAAAAGGCGCCCCGGACATGATCTGCATACACATGATCTGTGTACCTGGTGGCCGTGTCTGCTGGCTCCTATGCTTCTGGGACAAGTTCTCTTCCTCAGCCCGGCAACTATTCTCCCAGAAGTGCAGCTGCCAGAAGAGTAGTTTGGGTTGCCTGCAGCATCCCACTCAGAAATCCAGTTACTTCCCTTCCGCTGTAATTTGGAGGGGAGGAGACTGAGATTAATGAGGTAGCAAGACTTTACAAGTTTACCAGGCTGATTAGTGCCAGAGGGTCTCCATCCAAGATCATAGCTTTTTCCTACTACACCAGAGTCATCATTTGCTAAGTGAAATCTAATAAACATTTCTTTCCCCCTCAATTTCATGCTCCTCTAACAGCTATCTCCTGTGTCCTGACCCTAGAGCTACTTTCTGGTTTGGCTCTTGAGTCCTGACAATATTTTACACTCCTTTTGACCTCTGCCATTTCTACTCTATGGGGAAATCTGGATGCTTAATTAGTGGATATGATTGCCAGCCTTAATTCCTTGGGAGTAACACCTGACAGCTTTTTGTTTTGAGAGTTGACTGGAGTGGAGTGAGGGGGAGAGATGAAAGTAGAAGAGGGAAGGATATATTTTCTGTGATCCACCTGCAGGTTTTTCTTGGGACCTTGGACTTCACCAGTTATTTAGTAACAGCTGTAGCTGGCAACAATAATTGCCCCATGAAGCCCTAATTTTGTGTGTACAGGTTTTTGAGCAAATTATAGAGTCACTGGTGGTGAAACCCACCTTCGGCCATAATGATTGTTTCCTGGAAGGTAGAAGTGAACAAAGAAGGTGAGATGTAATTTAGATGATGGTGAATCTCTCACAGTGGTGAGGAGGAACCCGGAACTTCTAGATTAGAAATCACAATACTTAACATTTGAGCTCTTTTCTGCATGTGATTTCCTAAATTGCATTGCTTGTGCTTGATCTTTTTTGTTTGGTTGCTTGTATTCAAACCCACTCCCTTGACCAGAGGCTTTTCTTGATAAAATCTTCATTTTAGAGAGACTGAAGAGATAATTTAGATTTGCTTCTTGGCAGGCTAGTGAGAATAGATGCTCACTGGATATGTTTTGGTTTGAGTAGAGAGCATATTAAATATGTTTGTAAGCTCCATAAGGGCAGATATGTGCATCATCTTATTTTTCTATCTGTATCCAGAACACCTGGAAACCTTTCACTCCTTACTAGTTTTTTAGCATTAAGTGAGTTAGCTAACCTCTCTGTGCCAAAATTTTCTCAAGTGTAACATAAAGATAATATCTAGGCCGTTGAATTATTAAGAGAATTGAATGAGTTTCTAACTGAAGAGAATTTAGAACTGTTCCTGGTAGAAGCGTTCAATACATGTTAGCTGTTAACAATTGGTAATTAGTTAATGTATACAGAAGTGATTGATTCATTATCTTTTTGACAGTTTCAAGATTCAGTATCTTTTGACAGTGATAGTTGCCTTGAGACCCTATTTTAGTGGTTCTCAATATAAACTGCACATTAAAATCACTTGAGGAGCTTTTTGTTTTTGTTATTTCTTTTTATTTACATATGAACACGTACAAAAAAGTGCACCTGTCATAGGTATATAGCTCAATGAGTTTTTCACTGCTAAACTTCAGTAGCACTCAGCGAGAAATAACATTGTTGGCACTCCAGAAACTCCTCTCTCCCATCCCATCACCACCCTCCAACAAAGGTAATCGCTGTCTGATTTCCAACACTGCAGGTTAGTGTTGCTTGCTTTTGATCTTTATGTAAATGACATCAAGTAGTATAAAGTCTTCTGTGTGTCTGGTTTCTTTCAATCAGCGTTGTATTTCTGAAATTATTTCATGTTACGTGTAGCTGTAGTTCATTAACTCTCATCGCTGTTTTGTATTCTATGTGAATATGCCACTATTTACTTACTCACGTACATTTTGGTTTCTCGTTTTGGTTGATTATGAATATTGAATAGTGCTATGAGCATTCTTTTACATGTCTTTGGTGGAACACATGATATATACATTTCTGTCGGTTAGATCCCTAAGAGTAGAATTGCGGAATGATAGGACACATATATGAACAGTTTTAGTAGAAATTGCCTATCTCTTCCAAGATAGTTTTGTGAACGTGCAGGTATGTGAGAGGGTTCAATCCCTGGGTCAGTAAGATCCCCTGGAGGAGAAAATGGCAACTCACTCCAGTATTTTTGCCTGGGAAAATCCTATGGACAGAAGAGCCTGGCGGGCTACCATCTATGGGTTCACAAGAGTAGGACATGACTGAGCAACTGAGCACCTGCACATATGCACTCCATGCTTGGTACCTACACTAGACTGATTTAATTGTTTTTGCTAGCAATAAACCACTGGACTCAGTATTTTAAAAATCTTTTAAAAGCTCATCCTGTGATTCTAATGCATCTTGACCACTTATCTAAACCCTTAACTCTTACGCTGAGCTTCCCTGGTGGCTCAGATGGTAAAATCATCTGCTTGCAATGTGGGAGACCCAGGTTCAATCCCTGGGTCGGGAAGATCTCCTGGAGAAGGAAATGGCAACACACTCCAGCAATATTCTTGCCTGGAGAATCCCATGGATAGAGGAACCTTGTAGGCTACAGTCCATGGGATCACAAAGAGTTGGACGTGACTGAGTGACTTCACTTTAACTCTTAAGTCCAAGTTTCATAGTTGAAGAGGAGAATGGCAGTGATCTGGAAATGACTGTTCCAGGTACTGGAAGGATTCCTTTCCCTTGTCTGCTCAGAAGTCACATAGCTGACCTTTTACACTGCCCCATGGTTGAGCAATCAGATCGTTCCGACTAATACAATTCATAAACAAGCACTAAGACCAAGGACTCTGCTTACAGAGGATTTTTCTTTAACGTACTCATAAAATGGCTCTTTCAGACGCAGCCATAGCACTTTGACTTTCATGGAGAGCTTGAATCCAGGAGCAGGTAGAACTCACAGCAGAGAGGAGAAGCTGTAGAGGGGGGACAGCCTGCTTGGTTCATGCAGCAGTGCAGTCCCTCAGCTCCAAGTGCTGAGGCTGTGCCAGGCCTCGGACTCTTGGCTATGGCCCAGGGGGGCATCCTGAACAAGAAGGTGGTGGGTCTTAGAGCTTGAGCTGGTGGGGCTGCAGGGTGTCCCTACCCTCCCTCTTTTCCTGGGCCAGGGACACTCTTCAGAGGAAAGGTAAGTGCAGCCAGGGTTCCTGGGGTCCAGGAGAAGGGTTCCCCATTCCCCAGATTTGCAGGTCAGATTCCTGTTGAGTCTCTCTCAGGACAAACTTACAAAACATCAAGCTCCCTGGGCAGATTCTGTCCTGATGTAGTGTTTGAATTATAACACTTTGCTTTCTTCTTTGATGGGGAAGGAAGAATGGGGTAGACCAAGAATCCCATGGTGAGAAATTCTCTAAAATAGAGTTCACACCCATCCTATCCTGCAGCTGAGGAAATAGTTGAGGGAAGAAAAGTGATATGATTTGGCCAAAGGTTGCTTGACTGGTTAATGGCAGAGGCTGATTTAGAATCAGGGTCTTCACCCAATACGTGGTGTTTCTCACCATGAGTGCTTATTTTCCTAAAAGGAATTTCATAAGCAATTTTTTTTTTCTTTACACCAGTCTTCCTGTCATTGCCATGCTTCCCATTCTGCTGAGAAGGCCATCCTAGTCTTTCGTCTACTTTTACTTCTCCCTTTCTGGTAGCCAGGACTAGGCAGAGTTCATCATTCCAGATGTCTTCTCTGCCTGTGGGAAACCTGGATCTGTTTGCCAGTTGTGTCTCTTTGGAAGGAACACTTCCATTTCTTCCTTAGGGGAGTTTCCAAGGTTGTAGCCTGGATTTGAACACTGGGGGAGATCTGAGGGTTAGGGACCAAGGTGTCTTTGGGGATATTTATTCATTCAGTAAATATTTGTGTGCCTCCTATCTGCCAGGGACTCTTCAATGCCACAAGAGTATAACAGTCATCAAGACAGCCGGCTTCCCTACCCTGGTAGAATTTGTGTCCAGATGGGTAGATGAAGATGATAAAAATAGTTAAAGCAGGGTATGAGGTAGTGAGAAGTGCCAAAGAGAAAACCAATGCGGGGAAGTGGGTGGAGATTTCTGAGGCGTTGGGGTATGGGGTTTGTAATTTTGAACATGAGAGTGTAAGAGGAACCTATGGGGAGAGGTTTGAAGGAGGTGGGGCTGTGAGCCTGCCAGTGTTACAGAGAAGAGGATTCTTCACCAAAAACAGCCTGTGCCGTGGAACTCTGACCTCGCCAGTTATTATTAAATGACTGCCCTGGGGTCAGCAGTGATGGCCTCAGAGAAGCTGAAGGTGAGTGGGGAGGCTGAGTGAAAGTGCACTGACCTTGGTGGTGAGAGCGCCCCCTGGCTTCAGGGAGGAACTCCTAAAGAAATGATACAGAGGATGGAAAATAGAGTGTCAGAAAAACTACCCTGATAACAGCTGTTAGACCTGAAGCGAACCACCATTCGCTTTTCAAAGGGGGCTAATAAAGTGTTGTACAATTTGTTTGACCTTTCCTTTTGCAGTTGAGCCTGTTACTTCCCTGGAAGGATTGATTAAGTCTCTTGATTAAGCCTCCTTTCTAAAAAGGCCGGTTGTGAAGAGACAGATGGTTTGCCACTTGTCAGGCCACCAAGAGAAGGTGCTCTGAGTTATGGATGGAGCAGACCCTGTTGATGTGCTGGTAACACAAATTCCTGTGGGAGGTATCCACAGAGCTGGTCACGGAGTGCTCCCTCCAGGATCACTGGGCGACTTGGTTTACCTACTGCCTTAGCATCCTCATCTGTATGCATGCGTGCCTGCTAAGTCACTTCAGTTGTATCTGACTCTTTGCGACCTTATGGACTGTAGCCTGGAAAGAATACTGGAGTGGGTTGCCATGCCCTCCTCCAGGGCAACCTCTTCCCAACCCAGGGATTGAACCTGCATCTCATGTCTCCCGCATTGGCAGGTGGGTTCTTTTCAAATGCCTCTGGTGCCACCTGGGAAGCCCCCTCATCTGTATGTTGGTCACCAAATTCATAGGATTGTTAAATGAGTCATTACTTGTAGAGCATTTAGAGCAGTCCTTGGCACACAGTTAAGTTACAATAAATTGGTACTTAGTACATGTTGAATAAACAGATGGTGTTTGTATTTATCCAAACTGTATCTGTGAACGCTGGTTTATCATCTTGAGCCTTAAGATTAGAATGTATGCTACTGTTCAAAGATAAAATGGAACCTTGATTATATGTTTAGCTACAGGGCTAGAAGAACTATGTTCTGTAAAAAGAGTTCATTCACCACAGTGAAATTGATAAGCTTTTCATTTTGTCCTGCAGATAAAGTACCTGTAGGCCTTTTTCACCTGTAATGAATTCCAGAATGTGGGCCTTTTGGAAGTTCCATGGGACAGTGACTATCAACCTCAACCTTGGCTTGAGTCTGAGAGCCTGTGCAGGAGAGCAAGCAGGAGTTCCTGAAAGTGGGCCCTTCCACTGGTTCTTCACTAAGTCACCCAGTCAGGCTGTTGTGTGTGTTGTAGGTGGACTGTGGCGGTCTGAACTGGCAGTCATTTACGTGGCCATGGCACCAGCCAAAATCTTTGCTAGGGCTTATCATCCAAGAAATGTATCTGTCATCACCCACCAGGAGGGTGGGGATAAGGTAGATTGGAATTTGGACAAGGGGCTTTGAGTAGAGCTCCGTAGTCCCTGTTTATATCCCCATTTGCATGGAGAAGCCTCTGGAAGAAGGGGTATCAGGCTGGCCTGGCACAGAGTAAGGTCCCTGGAGTGGAGGGAACAGGCTCCCTTCTCCAGCTGACTCCTGGTTACAGCCTTGTGTGGCTTCGGGCAAGTCAGTCAGCCTTACTCTCCACTTCTGCGTAGTGGGGGCGGTGATGATGGTGTTTATCTCCTGAGGTTGCCGAGAGGATTAAACGAGTGTGTGAGCTGCTCTGAAGAAGTCCTCTGTGCTTCTCTGGTTACAGCTGTACCTTCTGACCTGTGATCCACGGGCGGAAGGCCACTGCACCTCTGCTTTGTGCGGTTTCCGCCACCTTGATGATTTCCCATAAGGTGGCTCCTGGCGCCCTGTAAGCCTTTGACCTTGAGGGAGAGGGCAGCTAACCGTGCCACACTCAGGGTTTCTCTGCTACCCAAGTCACCGCTTCCTCCGTGCTGCAGTTTATGAAACTGCGGCCAGAAGTGACTTGTTTGACCACGCGTTCTAAGGCTACTGGCACACCCTCATCAGTGTATTTTCCTTCCTCTCCAGGGGCTTTTTATTTGCTTGCTAAAAGGAATTGCAATCTTTTACTGGCTAGATTTGGCTCTCCCTTTTAAGAGATGAATGAATCAAACTGAGTCACCTCAGAAAATCATTTTCAGAGTCACAGTCATTTCTGACAGGTTGAAGACCAGTCAAATCACCCTCCTTTGTTAGCTAAACTTTTTTTTTCCCCCTTGCTGAAAAGTTCTTGCCTTCAAGCCTGGGCAGGAGAGGTATAGCTTTGGGTTGCTGATGCTTGATGCGCCCCAGGAAATAGGGAGTGTTTTTGTTAAAGGTTTTGCCAAAGCCTTTCAAAACCAGAGCAGGGAAGAAGGGCAGACTTTTGATTCACAGGGATTATAATTTCAAATATGGAAATAACCTCATAGTCATTGTAAAAGGGACTTGTAGGCAGATTTGAAGGAGGTGGGGCCATGATCCTGCCGGTGTTATAGGGAGGAGGGTTCACCACCTTGCATGATTTAAGATAAATGATTTTTCCTTTGGATGTTGACCCCTGCTTAGTAAGCAAGAAGCCTTTTGGACCTAAGTCATTCCTACCCAAGACTGTCCTTTGCTGCTGCTGCTAAGTCACTTCAGTCGTGTCCAACTCTGTCCGACCCCATAGACGGCAGCCCACCAGGCTCCCTCGTCCCTGGGATTCTCCAGGCAAGAACACTGGAGTGGATTACCATTTCCTTCTCCAACGCATGAAAGTGAAGTCACTCAGTCATGTCCGACTCTTCGCAACCCCGTAGACTGCAGCCTACCAGGCTCCTCCATCCATGGGGTTTTCCAGGCAAGAGTACTGGGGTGGGGTGCCATCGCCTTCTCCGAGACTGTCCTTTAGTCTTTGACCCGGCGCACTAAGCACAGCTGAGAGGAATTACCCCGCGTCCGAGGTCAGGGGCAGTGGCCTCGAGGAGCTACCCCACGTCCGAGGTCAGGGGTGGCAGCTGAGAGGAGCTACCCTACATCCGAGGCCAGGGGCAACTGGGAGAAGCCACCCCGCGCCTGAGGCCAGAGCTTGAGGCCAGGGGCAGCGCCCGAGGCCAGGGGCTGCGGCTGGGAGGAGCAACCTGAGGAGCGGTGGCTGTGCAGGCACAGGAGGGCCTAGAGGAGCTATCCCATGTTGGAGGTCAGGAAGGGTGGCGATAAGGANAGCCGTGGGAATGCAGGCTGTAGCGTAGTGTTAGTTGCTCAGGCATGTCAAACTCTTGTGACCCCATGGCCTATTGCCCACTCGGCTCCTCTATCCATGGGATTCTCCAGGCAAAAATACTGGAGTGGATTGCCATGCCCTCCTCCAGGGAATCTTCCTGACCTAGGGGTTGAACCCACATCTCTTGTCTCCTGCTTTGGCAGATGGGCTCTTTACCACTAGCACCACCTGGAAAGCCCTGGGAATGGAGGCTATGTGCCAAAAATAAAGGAGCATTTAAAAAGAAAAAATCAAGCTTAGCTCCTTGAAGACACCACAGCAACCCTAGACTGCTGCCCTCTGGATTTCTTTTATGTAGATACATAGACAGATAGACAGATATATAGATCTCTGTCTTTTTTAGACTACCATTCATTCCAATCTCTGTTCTTAGAAGCCAGACTGTTCCACAGATATCACCATCTTCAGAGCACTTTTTGTCACATGCAGCCTAGATGCATGGCTTGGGCTTAAAGGCCCCAGTTCTGGCACCAGGGACCTCAGCACTGCTATCAGCAAAGAGATTGTCTCAAGAGAAGGGGAAATAGCATCAGGCCTCAAAGACCTTGGGGGTGCGGGTGCTCTCTAGTCTGACAACTGGTTCACCTGCTCCCAAGCACCCAGGGCCCAGGATGCACTCAGGGTGGGCTGAGGGATTCACTTAAGGACATTGACCCTGCTCAGTCACTGCCTATAATGGAACATCTTCACCACGGAGGCTTAAGACTCCTGTCTGAGAAAGCTTCTCTGAGGGCCCTTCCAGGCAGAACTTGCTGGGAAGATTCAAAGAGGTAGTATTCATAGCAAGGTAACTGGGTGCCCGGCCTACAGCAAGTGCCCATAAATGGATGCTTTTGTTACTACATCAGACAAGGCAAATTTAATACCCACATGTAAACAGAACATGACACTTCAGAGCAGGGGCCTTCAGGCCACCTAGACCTGAGCTCTATCACTTCGCTCACTAATCTTGGGCAAATTACCTAACCTCTCTGCCCATGGACTGTATAGTCCATGAGGTCACAAAGAGTCAGACACGACTGAGCAACTTTCACTTTTTCTGAACCTGTTTCCTCATCTGTGAAAATAAGGATAATTAGGTTGGTTCTGAGGCTTACATGAAATTATGCAAGCAAGGGGCCAAGACACATTCACTGTTACAGGGTCCTGCTAGGCAACAGGGGCTTCCCAGTGGTAAAGAATCCACCTGCTAATGCAGGAGACGCAGGTTCAATCCCTGGGTCGGGAAGATCCCCTGGAGTAGGAAATATCAGCCCACTGCCATGGACAGAGAAGCCTGGTGGGCTACAGTCCAGGGGATCACAAAGAGTTGGACATGACTGAGGGCCTGAGCGCGCACACATGCTGTGCAATGACTCTGGCCACACAGAGTGCCCAAACCAGCAAGGCTCACAAGGACAGAATTCACTCTGCACTGCACTCTAACCCGCGTGCAAATAGCTTAGGACAGATCCCACGTGGCTGATCAGACACGTCCATCTGAAGTACAGGCATACAGACTGTACAGGTACAAAGACCAAAACCCTGAGTGGATGCTAACAGCAATGAGACTGGGGCCGAGAGTAGACCTGGGGTCTGTTCCCAGCTCTACGTTTTTACTGTGTGATCTCTGGCAGATCCCCATGCCTCTCTGAACTGTCCAATGAAGAGTCCATTCTCAAGTCCCTGCCAGCCCTGCCAGGCAATGAACCTAGAATTCTTTCCCATGAGAGCAAATTTTAATAGAGATGAATGAGAAGACAAGCCTGCTTTCTTTACCTGCAAAGTTTTCTAAATCAAGTGAAACTGGCCAGTCTCAGACCATTCCTCCAGTGTCCCCCAACCCAGAGCAGTAGCCCAGCCCTGGTGTGTGCAGAGAGCTATGGGGGTGAGCCAGGAGCCTCACCTGGAAGAAGGGGTGGTCCTTAACTTCCTGTGCCCCCTGGGGTCCTGCACCCAGTCGCTTCCTGGGGTCCTTGCAAAGTAGCCGCTGCAGTAGGTCCTGTGCCACTGGCCCGATCCGGGGGGGGAAGGGAGGGGAGCACTTCAGGATCCGTCTGGGAGGATTGGGGGGGGGCGTCAGGGGCAGCGAGCCCCTCCTCCAGCCCTGCCCAGGCTCCTCGGCTGCCCTCTGCTTCCAGCCCTGCTCACCGAGACACCTCTGCCTGCGTGTTCCTCTCGCCCTCCAGGGTGAAGGGTGAGGCCCCTGTCAGCAGCTCGAAGAGCAGGATGCCAAGGCTCCACCAGTCCACAGCCTGCCAGGCACAGCCAGGGTGAGAGCCTGCAGCCACCCCCACCTCACCCCACCCCACTCCCGGGCCAACCCACCTTGCCGTGGCCCGACTTGCTGCGGATGATTTCAGGGGCCATGTACTCGATGGTGCCGCAGAAGGAAAAGGTCCGCTCTTTCTGGGAGGAGAAGAGGACCCGTTTTGACACCCAGCCTCACCCCCCACCCCACGGCCCAGAGTAAGACTTGCTGGACTTGTGAGAGTCGGAGCAGTGGGAACTTCCTGAAGGCAGAGCTACTGCACCCCTCCCAGAAATGCAGAGCCAGGCATGGAGCTGGAGCCGGGGGTTCAGGAGGCTGAGACCACCCTTCACTCACCTCCTCTGTCAGGAACTCCTTGCTAAGCCCAAAGTCGGTGAGGACAATGTGACCCTCAGAGTCCAGCAGCACGTTCTCCAGCTTCAGATCTCGGTAGATGATGCCCAGCTGGCGGGAGGGAAGAGGGCGCTGAGGGTCCCTCCTCCGACATCCCCAGCCCCGGCTCCTACAGCTCCTGTTCCGCACCAGATCCCTGGGGCAGGGGATCTCCAGTGGGGTGGGGGGCAGGATGAGACTGGCCCATTGGACAGGAGAAGCCATTTAAGATTCATCAGCATAGGGACTTCCCTGGTGGTCCAGTGGTTAAGAATCCGCCTGCCAATACAGGGGACATGGCTTCCAGCCCTGGTCTCGGAAGGTACCATATGCCGTGGAGAGCAGCTAAGCCCGTGGCCCACAACTGCTGAGTCGGCAGCAAGAGAAGCCACCTCAAGGAGAACCCCGAGCACCACCACAAAGAGTAGCCCTCGAGTGCAGCCACGAAGACCCGGCACAGCCATCAGTCAACCCATCAATCTCCAAAAAGCATGGAAGGGGCGGGGAAACACCACGGAGAGGCCCCCAGGAGGAAAGCCGTGTGAGGAGCCCCGAAGCACGACAGCTCTGGGAACCAAGGCATGAGGTCTCCGTTTGAGGAAGTTCTGTGAACGTGGCCCCAGGAAGCAGCCTGTGAGAGTTCCCTGTGAGAGGAAAGCCCCCTCGAGGAGGCCTTCCTCCCAGGAGGCTAGGGGAAGTGGATCCAGTCCCCCCAACCCCCGAAGCCACCCCCTTCCAGGAAGCCCGAGGCTGCCGGGTTCACAGGCCCCTCCGGGGCCAGGACCCGGAGCCCAGGGCCAGAGCCAGGGGCCGGGTCCTCACCCACCTTGTGCAGGTGCCCCAGGGCCAGCACGATCTCGCCCCCGTACACGCGCACCTCGGCCTCCTTGAAGTACTGGCGCTGGTAGAGGTGGGTGAACATTTCGCCGCCGTTCACATAGTCTGGGGGAGGTGAGAGTGGACGCTGGGAAGCAGCCCCCA
>SJYV01047657.1:582516-611753 GCA_006410875.1 Neotragus pygmaeus | reverse complement strand
GGCCTCCCGGGAGGCCTGCAGCACAGGGTGGGGGCGGGGAGTGTGCAAACCTAGGGAAGGTATAGAGGATGCAAAGCCAGGGAGGGGACGCAGAGGTGCGGGCAGACGGAAGGACAGTCAACCCCAAGGTGGGGAGTTTGCACAGTGGAGGAAGGCGGCTCTCATATCTCGCAAGGTGGGGGGAGCTGTGAAATCACACTGGTGGGCTGCAAGCCCCCAAGAGTGTTGGCACACCCGGGAGGACCTTGCTCAATGTGGAGCAGCCCTGGAAGTGGGCATGCCAACCCCAGCAGGGCAGGGCCAAGCAGGCAAGGCGGGCTATGCTGGGAGAGGGTGGGGGGCATTGCTGGTGGCCTGGCCCAACCCAGGCGGGTGTGCCCGCGCGGCAGGCCCAGAGCACCCCACGGGGGGAGGACACTTGCCGATGGATAGGGGTCCTCACCTCCCGTGCCCAGCACCTTGAGCAGCTGGAAGTTCTCCACGCCTACCTTCTCCTCGTGCCCCGTCAGGTTGGCTGTGGGCACAGGGGGCAAATGAACCCAGCCAGTGCATGAACCCTCCCCGGCCGGCCTGGGCAGCCAGCACCCAGCCAGCACCCCGGGCCACCCCCTGTCCCACCTTCGGTGATCTGCAGCTCCACGGCACAGCCCTCGTCCTCATCCTCGTCCCCCATGGCCGGCGGGTCGCTGGGGCCCGCGCGGCTCGGCTCCGGGGCGGGCGGCGCCGGTTACATGGCGGCTCCGGCCGGGGCGGGAGCTTCCTGGTGCCGCCTCCGGGGCCGAGGCGGGCGCCGGCGCCGGCGCCGCCTCCCGGCTCCCCGCCCTGCGCTGCCTGAGTCAGGCGCTGGAACGAGACAGCGCCCGGGCTGCGGGTGGGCGGGGGCGGTCCGGGCTCCCGCGGGCGCCGGGTGCAGCCGCCAGGAGTGTGCGCTCTGGGACCCCAGGCGACCCTCCTGGGGACCTGGGAGTCCCTCTTGGGAGCCATGCCTGGGGTTTGTGGATAACCCGGAGCCTCTGTGGGGCGGACACTCCCCAGCCAGGTAATGGCCCCAGGGCGGTAAGTCCACCGCAGGCTGTGCCCCAAGGGGGTGGGAGTCCCACTCAGGTGCTTTAGAGCTGCCTTCCTCGCCAGGGCGCCCGCCCTAAGGGCAGCCAGGCAGCTCTGTCCAATTCTTAGCCACCAGTGAAAGTGAGGAACTTCATACAGATCACAACCCTCTTGCCTGGTTCTTCTTGATCACTTCTTGACTGCAGCAAATAGGGGAGGGGACCTGTCAGTCCCCTCGACGGATGAGCAGTGTGAGGCCATGGGCCACTTCATCCAGCTCTTGCCTCCACAGCCCCAGCCCTGCATGCCTCACTCAGTGCGTCTCTTCGCTGTTAGTGCTGAGCAGGCTAAGAGGGTCCCAGAAGCCACGTGGCCCAGCCCAGCTTCCTGTCTGTATCCCCTGCCACCTGTGAAGACCTCTTCCCTGTGGACTTGACTTTGCAGGGGAGGCCTGGTCAGGGGCAGACACCCTGAGGGCCGAGCCTTGCCTCTGGGCTCCCCCTACCCATGAGGGTGCCTACAGGAGGCACTGAGAGGGAGCCCAGCCCGACCTCCAGCAGGCATGGGCAGCCTGTTTTCTGACCGAATCTCTCTAGAGTGAGCAGACCTTTAAAAGCACCTCAGGGAACTCCCTGGTGGTCCAGAGGTTAGGGTGTGGTTCTGCCCCCCGTCGTCCCCAAGCCTGCTACAGAGTGGACCCCCAAAAGGGGTGTCGGAGCCACATAGGGGTACCCTCCTCCCCCCCATCAGACTCAGCGCCCCTGGCCAGCCGGTCCTCCAGAGCCTCATCTCCCTCCCTGACAGCTGACAGGGGCCACCAACGGTGGCAACCATCGGAGCCCCCACCCGGAGGCCCTATGGGAAGGGGGCTTCCAGCCGTCCAGCCCCCCGGAGGCCAGGGGGTGTCCACTCCCAGGCCACCGACCTCAGAAACTCAGTCTGAGAGGAGGGCAGAGCAGCGGGTGAGCCCCAAGGGGAGGGTTGTGGAAACCCAGTGAGTCAGGCTACGTAGGTCACCCTGGGGAGGCAGGCCCGGCCACCCCTCCCAGCTCTTGCCACCCCCGGATTCAGCTGCCTCACCTCAGCCGGGCAGCCCCACCCTACTCGGGGCGGCCCCAGGTGCCCTGACTCATGTCCTGTTGCCCTGTCGCCCAGCCTAGTTGCTCCCCTCCCTGGAGTCAGTCACCCAAGAGGCCCTGGTCAGAGACCCCCGGCATCCTTCCCAGCTCCACGATAGCCCCTCACCCCCCAGGCTGTAAACTCCCTGGGAAGGGGCTCAGCCCCAGAGGGGTGGAGATGAGAGGATGAGGAGGCAGGAAGCAGTAAAAGGAGAGAAGGGTGGGCGCCGGCCCTCTGGGTATTTCACTGCCCCCACTCAGAAGCCCAGGCCCAGACCCCACCCACTGCTGGCCGCTCAGAGCTTCCCCGCCAGCCCAACCAGCCCCTCCCCTGAGGAAAGCCCTTTGCTGCCCCATGCAGGGCAAGGAAGCCAGTAGCTACCAGGCCCCTGTCAGCAGAGAACTCCAGGCCCCACGTCCCTGGCAGCGAGTGGCTCCTGGCTGTGGCCGGTAGATGCAGAGCGCAGAGTCGGTGGTTGCATCCCAGTTTTATTCTCCTGTCCCTCACATCTGAGCCAAGGTTCAGAAATGGACCCAGGTCACCGTCCCCGGGGAATGGTCCTTGGCTCCCCTCCTGGGCCGGGCTGGGGGCTCTCTTGCCCACTCCTGCCTGCCTCCCTCAGCTGGGAGCTTCCCCAGGGACCGCCTCCTCAGGGAGGGCCTCAAGGCCGAGCCCCAGCAGGGAGCTGTTTGTGGGGCCCAGCCGTCACCCCTGTCCACAAACTCGTCCCAGCTCCAGCTCCAGCCCCCAGTGCAGGCCGTGGAGGATCCGGGGGCCCAGGTCTCGCCGTGAGTGCCCTGCCTCCCCACATTCTTGGGCTGCCTGGGGTCCCCACTGAGACTCCAGTGCTGAGAACACTCCGCTCCCAAGCTCTCCATCCATGCGGTGTCACTGGCTGAGAGAAGGGGCGAGAGTTCGCTTCTCCGGTTCCTGCACCTCGAGGCCTGGAGGGAAAAGCTCAGCTCAGGCTTACCCTCTCCAAGGGGTTCCCAGCCACCTGGCCAGGCCTCGAACATACCCCGCCTTCGCTTCAGCTCTTCCCTCTGCCAGGAAGTCCATTCCCCAGATACATGGACAGGACACACCCTCACCTCCAAGCTTTTGCTTCAGCTTCACCTCCTCTCAGAGGCCTGCCCTGAGCTCCCTACCTGACCTCACCACCTGCCCACCTAGGGCTCCTGATCTCACCCACCCTGCTCTCCTTTTTTTTCCCCAGGACACTGTCACCTCCTAATACTGTAGGGCTGAGCTCCCCAGCACAGGACTGGGCACCTGAGATGTGGCCAGTCTCAACTGCAATGTGCTTGGGTGTAAAATACCACCGGACTTCAGACATAGTGTGAAAAAAATGAAATATCTCATTAAGGATTTTTTACACTGACTACATGTCTAAAATGGTAATAGTTTAGACATACTAAGTTAAACAAAATATATTACTATTCTAATATTAATATATGCTGTGATATTGAAATATATTAATATAATATTAATATTAATATGTATTGATAGAGTATGTTGGTGTATTGATGTATAATTCATTAAATGTATTAAATATATACAATATATAGTATATTAAATATATACCATATATTTATATAATATATTAATATGCTACTATTCATTAATTTTACATGTCTCATTACTTCCTCTGATGGGGGTTTCCCTGGTGGCTCAGGTGGTAAAGAGTCTGCCCGCAATGCGGGAGACCCAGGTTTGATCCCTGGGCCCGGAAGATCCCCTGGAAAAGGAAATGGCAACCTACAGCAGTATCCTTGCCTGGGAAATCCCATGGACAGAGGCGGCTGGCAGACTACAGTCCATGGGGGTCGCAAAGAGCCTCTGATGAGGCTACCTAAACATTTTAAATTATACATGGAGCTCACGTCATAGTTCTATTGGACAAGCTATTGTAGATAATTATTATTTTTATGCATATCATGAGCTGTCTCCGAGCTCCCCATACCAGAGCGTTCTCTGTTATATTCCCAAGTAACACGTCACCTGGCATTCCAGAAAGGCTCATGGTCAAATGAGTGAATGGGTGAACGAGGCCTGCCAGGGGCCCAGGAAGGGCAAACACCCGCCTTCCTCCCATGCCCCAACTCACTCTCTCTGTTGGCGTCTGCTTCCTGTTCCGCCAGGGTCTCGATGGAGCCGCCCCATCCCACGCCAGGTCCTGGGGGCACAAGGTGGCCACTGAGCCATGAGGGCCAGAACAGAGGCAGCAGGATGGGAGACCCAGGAGCCAGGAGGGAAGCCCCTCCCTCCAGGAGCCATCGGGCCCCCAGGGACCCTTCTCCCTCACCTTTGCCATGGGAGCTGGGTGCCCCCAGGGGCCCTGGGCGCCGCTGTCGGAATCGCTGCCGGGGGGTGTCCCCAGGGCTGAATGACTCAGAGCTTCGCCCCACGGGGAATCTTGAGCTGAGTTTTCGCCGCTGCCCTCCTGCCAGTGTCTCATCCCGTATTTTGAATATAANAGCTCAGATGCTAAAGAACCCACCTGCCAACAGAGGGAAAGCAGGCTCAATCCCTGGGTCGGGAAGATCCCCTGGAGAAGGGAATGGCAACCCACTCCAATATTCTAGCCTGGAGAATCCCATGAACAGAGGAGCCTGGCGGGCTACAGTCCATGGGGTCACAAAGAGGTACCTCCTGAGTGTCTTGGTCATTCCAGATCATTGTTTCCCCCATATTAATCCAGAGAAATAAAGGAGAGAATTGTGAAATTAACTCTTCTCCCCGACAAAGAATGAAGACAACTTACACTTCAAGAATGAGATTCAATGTCACCTCCTCCAGAAAGTGTCTCCATTTATTTTCTCCTCTCCTGTGAAATCCTGTCATGTTAAGTGCAGTTATCCCTTGATATCCTCAGGGGATTGGTTCTAGGACCACTTCCCATACCCAAATCTGCAGATACTCAGTTCACTTCAGTTGCTCAGTGGTGTCTGACTCTGCGACCCCATGAACCACAGCATGCCAGGCCTCCCTATCCATCAGCAACTGTTGGAGTCTACCCAAACCCATGTCCATTGAGTCAGTGATGCCATCTAACCATCTCATCCTCTGTCGTCCCCTTCTCCTGCCCTCAATCTTTCCCACCATCAGGGTCTTTTCAAATNCTATACATTATCTGAGAGGCCTTAGTTGAGAAGAAAAGCACCGAAGGCCTGTCGTTCTGCCTGGTCTGTTCTGTGCTTTGGTGGATTTTCCTTTTTTATTTTTACAAATTGCTAAGAATCAAAGGTATACGTTGTGGGTGTACACTTGGTACATTTGTGGGACCAGTTATTTCTTGGCGTATTCTTGTGAATTGTTTGTTGTATGAAGAGTAAATGTCATAGACAAGAAATCTATCTCTGTAAAACCCTTTTTTTAGCAGTAGCGAAGGTTTTTTTTTCCTGTTTTTAAAATTGACTTCCAAGCTCCTACTTTAACCTTATTGATTGCAAAGTGTTTTTGTTACATAAATGCTGTTCTGTAACTTGTCTCCTATGCTCTTGCCAATAAAACAGTGGTTGAATATGTTAATCTTGCACGTTAGCACCAGAAGCAGTATCATTCTATGATGCAATGCTCACAGATTATGTTGTAATCACATCTGTGCCACCTCAGACCTCTTGTGTTTTTTTTTCCATCCTGGTGACTGGCACCACCATTTCCCCACATACTCAAACCAGAAACCTGAGCTGTGTCTTGTCCTCTCTGCTCTCCATATCATAAGCTCGTGAGATCTCTTCCCTCCTTTTGTATATTTATTTATTTTAAAAATCATTTTGTTTAATTTACTATCATTATGGTTATTACTATTATTGGTTGTGCTGGGTCTTTGCTGTTGTGCCTGGGCTTTCCCTCGTTGTAGTGCACAGGCTTCTCGTTGCAGTGACGTCTCTTGTTGCAGATCACAGGCTCTAGGGGACACGGGCTTCAGTGGCTGCAGCACGCAGGCTCCTTAGTTGTGGTGCACAGGCTTTGGTCACTCCACAGCATGTGGAATCTTTCTGGACCAAAGATCACGCCCCTGTCCCCTCTATCAGCAGGCGGGTTTTTATCCACCGTATCACCAGGGAAGTCCATTTTCCCTCCTCTTGATTTCTACTGCTCCCACCCCACTAGGGCACTAGTCACATACTTAACAAACTTCTGATCTGGATGCTTCCAGTCTGTCCTTTTACTTGCAGATGCCACCCTTGTCAAATGCAAATCTGATCACAATCAATCCAGCCACACACACTGCCCATCCTATGCAAAAGGAATGACAGTACTGTTTATGTAATGTCTCTGTAGTTCAAGTGATGTGTATATATTTCTGGTTGTTCTAATTTTTATCTTACCCCCGCTACAGGATGGGAGCTGTCTTCTTGTAGACACAGTAATGAAACCAAGCAGGAGCCTGTGGGGTCCCATATGGAACAAATCCCTCCTGTGTCCCCCATTTCTCGTTTGTAAGAAATAGGCTCCATTCAGCCTCGCATAGGGCAGATTCACACAGTTGCTTGTCAGGGAAGGGAGGGGATGTAGAAACACAGGAGAGGGACTGTCTGGAAACCGTAGTAGAGCACAGCCTTGGGCCAGGGTCCTGGTTCCTTCTCAGGGAATATACATGAAAGTAGCTTTGAGTTATTCTTCAGAACTAAGGCCCCCACACAAGTGAAGGATGGTAACTTCAAGCTGAGCACAAGACTCCTAGAGCACTCCCCTGTTTCCTCACCACCAACCAGTCCGAAGAAAGTCACACACTCTGTAGCTCTCAGCCCAAGCCTTGCCTATAAAATCTTTTCCCTAGAGCAGAAGGAAAACTAATGAATAAACCAATACCCAGGATATTTTATGTTGTAAAACGGGAATCGGAAGACCATTTTGTCTTGTTCAGTCACTCAGTCATGTCTGATCCTTTGTGACCCCGTGGACTGCAGCTGGCCAGGCTTCCCTGTCTTTAACCATCTCCTGCAGCTTGCTCACACTCAAGTCCATTGACTCAGCAGGCCAGGCTTCCCTGTCTTGAACCATCTCCTGCAGCTTGCTCACACTCAAGTCCATTGACTCAGTGATGCCATCCAACCATCTCATCCTCTGTTGTCCCCTTCTCCTCCTGCCTGCAATCTTTCCCAGCCTCAAGGTCTTTTCCAGTGAGTTAGCTCTTCACATCAGGTGGCCAGAGTATTGGATCTTCAGCTTCAGCATCCGTCCTTCCAGTGAATGTTCAGGGTTGATTTCCTTTAGAACTGACTGGTTTGATCTCCTTGGTGTCCAGGAGGCTCTCTCAAGAGTCTTCTCCAACACCGCAGTTTGAAGGCACCAATTCTTCGGTGCTCAGCATTTTTTTATTTTCCAGCTCTCACAGCGGTGTATGACTACTGGAAAAACCGCAGCTTTGACTGTGTTTGTTAGCATGTTGGCCTTTGTTGGCAAAGTGATGTCTCTGCTTTTTAATATGCTGTCTAGGTTTGTCAAAGCTTTTCTTCCAAGGAGCAAGGGTCTTTTAATTTTATGGCTGCAGTCACCATCCTCAGTGATTTTGGAGCCCAAGAAAATAAAGTCTGTTACTGTTTCCATCTTTTCCTCATTTATTTGCCATGAGATGATGGGACTGGATGCTGTGGTCTTCATTTTTTGAATGTTGAGTTCTAAGCCAGTCTCATCTTTCACCTTCATCAAGAGGCTCTTTAGTTTCTCTTTGCTTTCTGCCGTTAGGGTGATGTCATCTGATATTTGAGATTATTGATATTTCTCCCAGCAATCTTGATCCCAGCTTATGCTTCATCCAGCCTGGCATTTTGCATGATATATCTGCATATAAGTCAAATAAGCAGGGTAACAATATACAGCCTTGATGTATTCCTTTCCCAATTTTGAACCAATCCATTGTTCCATGTCTGGTTCTACTGTTGTTTCTTGACCTGCATACAGGTTTCTCAGGAGGCAGGTAGGATGGTTTGGTATTCCCATCTCTTTCAGAATTTTCTACAGTTTGTTGTGATCCACACAATCAAAGGCGTTAGCATAGTCAATGAAGCAGAAGCAGATGCTTTTCTGGAATTCTTTTGCTTTTTCTGTGAGCCAGCAGATATTTGATCTCTGGTTCCTCTGCCTTTTTTAAATCCAGCTGTACATCTGGAAGTTCTCAGTTCATGTGCTGTTGCTGTAGTTGTTATGACTTGATTTGTTCAGCCGCTCAGTTGTGTCTGACTCTTTGCAGCCCCATGGACTGCAGCATGCCAGGCTTCCCTGTCCTTCACCATCTCCTGGAGTTTGCTCAAACTCATGTCCCTTGAGTCGTTAATGCTATCCATCCATCTCATCCTCTGTCATCCCCTTCTCCTCCTGCCTTCAATCTTTCCCACCATCAGGGTCTTTTCCAGTTAGTCAACTCTGCCTCAGGTGGCCAAAGTATTAGAGCTTCAACTTCAGCATCAATCCTTCCAATGAATATTCAAGGTTGATTTCGTTTAGAATTGACTGGTTTGATCTCCTTACTGTCCAAGGGACTTTCAAGAATCTTTCCCAACACCACAGTTCAAAGCATCAATTGTTCAGTGCTCAGGTTATTCCAGTTACTTTGGAGAAGTGGCAGGGATTTCCAGGAATTGGGCCACTGCCCACGTTTTGACCTTTTATGGTCACCCTGGGAACTGTCATGGTGCCTGTGAGTGTGTCGTTTAGCTTGCTAATGCATTACAGTGAGCATGTAATCAGGCTCTGCTGGAAGTAGATGCCTCTACTGCCATCCTGTACCTAATGGACTCTAGCCGATTTTTGTGGTGTCCTGTGAAACGGTTGTGTCGGTCTTTTAACTGTTGTGCCCTACCCCCCTTCTGTCTCAATAGGACCTTTTTTGGATGATGTAATTGACCTCCTTCAAAGAAGAAATTGGTATTTCTGATAAAATGCTTAAGTGATTTTTTTAATATAAACTATAATGGGATTAAGATTCGTTCTGGGAAACCAGTCTGCCATCCACCCACTTGACTGTCAGTCAAGAAATCTACTGTTCTTCAACTAAACATTCCTTTTGCGTCCAGTTTGAGAATGATTGTGTAACCATTTCCCTAAGTAGATGCCTATACTGAGTGTTTCAACTGGATCCTAAGAGGCGTTTTCCTTTGCCTTAGGATTACAATCAGAGTTTTTGATGTATGCTCATAACTCTTAAGCTTTTTTTAAAAACGAGTGGTCATTTTGCAGTTTTAGAAAAATTCCTTCAGAAACATCCAGACAGAAACAGCAACAACAAAAAGACTTCAGACTTTTGTGATACTAAATGCCAAAGACAGCAACCTTGAAGGAAAATGTCGTGACTCCAAACTTAGCCAAATTTGTCCTTCGAGTGCAAAGATGGCAGAGAGAGATTTTCAGGTACACACAGACTCGGGAGAATTGCCCACACCTCTCCAGGAAAAGTGACTTACAGTTGTATCTCAGCTACATCAGAGATGAAGATAAAATATAGAACAGCTGTAATTTATTAAAAAAAAAAAACAGCAGGGAGTGATAAAAACCATTTAATCTCAGAGTTAAGTTGAAATAACTAATTGTAGTTATGAATATGGTCTACTTAAAAAACATACAACCTAAGAGCTGTGAGTTGTTTATTCAATGTTTAACTGAGGGCTGTACCCCAGGTGACAGCAGCAGTCTCTCCAGTTGCTCAGAGAAACTGTCCCAAAGAGGTCGGGGGAGGAGCCAGTATACATCTGTGAATGTGGACTGGGGATACAGGCAGTCAGGATCTCAGTGAAAGGTTAACTGGTGCCAGGATCAGCTATCTCAATGATTTTAGTGCTTTTCTGTGTGTGGGAAGATGCATGAATCTGGGGTCATTGACATTCTTCCTAAGATACATATTTGAACTGTCTCAGGGGCCCACATATCCAAAACATGAAATACTGCAACCTGAATTCCTTTCAGGGTGGACTTGCAGGTCAGTGACTGATCATGATCCTTAGAGAACTGGAATGGCAGGAGACATTCTTTGTTTACAATATAAGTAAAAACAAAATACTCCTACCTTTCTTATTTGATCTAAAAATCCTGGAAGGTATTAAATCTGGTAACCAAATCAATGAAGGTTGGATGATAGGGGCAAAGGTCATACATGTGAAAAGGACAGGAAAGATGAGCTTAAAAATCGCTGAATTCCCTAAAATCCTAGGGAAATCCTCCCAGTAAGCAGCTAATGCATTTAGGTGCAGAAAACCAAATACCCCTCACTGGACTCCTCTGGCTATCTTGAAATTCAGCTTAGCACTGGCAAAACTGAGACTTCCCTAGAAAGACACCTACAGCTAAGAGTGAGGCCATGTTCTGTGTTCCGTGAACCTAAGCGCCTCCAGGAACAGCATCAGGTGACTAAGCCTGGAGCTGCTCTGTTCCTAGGGCCAGCTGCTTTCTCCAGAGCTGTCCTGTGTAAAGCAGCCACACATCACTTATCTCTGGTGTCAAGGGACCTACAGTTTTTCCCTCTGCAGTTTGGGGAGAAACCAAACTTATTGTGATAAATCACCCCGAGAGGACATTTCGTCACTGAAAAGAGCAAATGTCAGCACTGATATGTGGGGAAATATTTGTAAAGGAAATTTTTTAGGTAAGTGATTACAGTGAAAACCTGCGTATATCCATGATTAAAGAAACAGGGACCATGTTGAAACCTAGCATGGTGGGTCGGAGAAGTTGGCTTCTGTGTACTCTTTCCTCTCTGTCTTGAGGGAAGCAGACTGCCCTTTGCCTGGCGTAGGCGAGTGTTGTGTGTGAGCTGGGAATAGTTCGGTTCACCCTCACTGACTCCTCAGTGGCTGAGCCTGAGAGCTTTGCCCTGCCCCCAGAGGTGGGGAGAGGGCGCGTGTCTTATCAGAGCTACGGTGCTTGCTTGCATGTTGCCAGTTCCTCCGCCCCCCTGCCCTGGCAAGCAGCGATTCCCCATGGTTTAGGCAGGCCATTGCTCCCTCACCTAGTTCCCGGAGCGGGTGCTGAAGTGTCTTCTGTGGGGGGCAGGCGTGCTTTGCTCTGTTTGGTGCTGCCTGCTGTGTTCGCGTCTCCATGCTGTCCCGGCATCCTCCTTATTCTCCTGTAAAAGTTCTCAGGAGCAGGAGTCTCATAATTAAACATTGCTTTGATCAAAACTGAAGTTTTAGAAGCTTTGCCATACAGTTTGCCTTTCCCTGATCATCTGATTTGCATGTCTTTGTTATTCCAGGTTGGCAACAGAGATGACTCTAATCTTTATATAAATGTGAAATTGAAGGCTGCTGAGGAGGTAAAGCCCAGAAAAATGGTGCCAACGCCCCACCTCAGCTCCCACCGCTCCCCCTTCTCTGGGTCCTGTCTGTCACCCCTTGCACTCCTCCCACAAAAACTTCCATCACCCACATCAGACTTCGGTTTATCTATTTTGCAAGTTAGAAATGGGTGACGGAGCTTCGGCCTGTAGTTGGCTCTGCAGTGTTTTCGAGTCAGTGGTCTGATTCTAAAGAGCAGGCGTGGAGATCGTAAACGTGCCTCAGTTTGGTGATGACAGTTAACAAGGGAAGGGTGGACGGGGGGCGGGGGGTCAAAGCAGGAGACTCATTCTTTGGGGCGTGTGAGGATGGAATGATGCCTACCTCTCTTGCTGTGGTTTANGCGTGGAGATCGTAAACGTGCCTCAGTTTGGTGATGACAGTTAACAAGGGAAGGGTGGACGGGGGGCGGGGGGTCAAAGCAGGAGACTCATTCTTTGGGGCGTGTGAGGATGGAATGATGCCTACCTCTCTTGCTGTGGTTTAGTGACATCTGCAGAGGAAGCAGGCCCATGTGTCAAGTCCTTTTGCCATGTACCCGTTTTAAATGTTCATTCTTGCAGATCGGGATCAAAGCCACGCACATTAAGTTACCCCGCACGGCCACGGAATCTGAGGTGAGCAGTTCGGAGTCAGCTATTAAGAGGGCAGCTGAAGGGCTTTTCTCACTGGTTCTAGTTTCAGAGAACTTTAGGGGCTGATACAGTCAGCACACAAGAGACCTCCAGGTAATTCTTTCTCCGCAGACTCAGCCTGCAGAAAATCTTTGAAAATCAGTAAATGGGGCAGTGCCAGCTGTGAATGTTGGGTACTTGCCGTGTGATTGCCCGTATTTTGCTTCCAAATCACTTGCAGTGTTCATTAAAAACTGATCACGGGCCTGTCGTTTTGTGTACTTTAAAAATGAAAATGTATATATCATTTACATGCTGTTCAAGAATAGGCAGAACAAATCTTGGGTGAGTCAAGTCACAACTATGGTTGCCGATAGGTGGGGGATTGGCTATGACGTGACAGGAGGGTAAAAGGACTTTCTGAGGTCACGGATATGTTCTACATCCACACAGTCCAGCAGGGGAGCCACTAACCCTATGTGCTCATTTAACTAAAATGAAATAAAATTTGAACTCCCACTCCTGAGTTGAACTAGCCACATTTCAAGTACTTCAGAAGCCACTATTGTAAGGTACAGATTATAGAGCATTTCTGTCATCACAAAAGTCTTGGTTTAGATGATGATAACATGAATTTTACTGTGTAGCAATAGATTTTAAAGTTCTTAGCTCTTTTATGTGATGGATTTCTTACCAGACGCCTGAAGATGACATTCTGTGTTAAGGTAGAGTTGCTCTAGAATGCAAGGCGAGAAAACTACAGTTAAACTCTCGGTGTGTGGAGGGGGGCAGGGATGAGGTCATCTGGCTTTTGACTTGGGAAGTGTTTCTCTACCCTCTTGATTTCTCCATGGTATATAAACTGGTATATGGTGTGATTTTTAGGTGTTAAAGTGCATCACATCATTGAACGAAGACCTCACTGTGCATGGGTTCATAGTGCAGCTACCTTTAGATTCAGAGAATCCCATTAACACTGAAACATTGGTCAATGCTATTGCCCCCGAAAAAGATGTGGACGGGTGAGTGTGACTTGGCTTTCTGCACCACGCTGCTTGATTCCGATTAAAATATATTCCTATTTGAAGAACATGTCATTTTGTTTCTAAAGAGTAAAAATACCTATCACTTTCCTTGTTTTAGATTGAATAGCGTCAGTGCTGGAAAACTTGCTAGAGGGGACCTTAGTAACTGTTTCATCCCTTGTACACCCAAAGGATGCTTGGAACTCATCAAGGAGACAGGTAAAAACAGAAACAAAGCACCCTTTGGGGGAACGTGGTCTATACCTTTGGAGATTTAGGGGAGATACGCTGTGGGTCCTAAAGAAGCGGGCTTGATTGGCACAAGGACCTGTATGCTAGGGGCTTCTTGACCTAAATTCTCAATGTTCTCAACAGCCCTATGAAGTAGGTACTCTTACTGTTTAACAGCTGAGAAGACATTCTCAGAGTGATCGAGTCGTTTGTCCAAGAGGCAGCAGAGCCAAGATTTGAACTCAGAGTTATTTGAGTTCAAAGCAGATTATTTTGTGTGGAAAAATAACTGATTTGGTAATACAAATTCATATTGTCTGTAGGGTGAACAGTGAAAAGTCCCCACCCCAAAATGGGCCACCGAGTCCATTGTAATTCTAGCAAATGGATCCCTTGAATAACCAACCCCCCATTACCTAATCAACATGTTGGTATTTTAATTTCATCATGAATACTTTTTAGCAAAGGTTATTTTTTTTACAAGGAAGTGTGCCCTTTTTAGAGGAAGTGGATCAGAAATTTCAAGTGCAAAGTGTTGGCTAACGTAAGTGAAAATTTTCTGTGGCTGGCAAGGAAAGGTCAAGGTATAACCCTTGGGACAGCTATTGCTGATCAGTCCCACAACTAAATTTATCCTCTATGGCTTGTTTAGGCTACAGTGTATTACAACTCAGTGGAAACCAGTCCCTTAGGCTGCAGCAGCTGTAGGGCCTCCACCTCCTCCTGTTGATTTTAATTAATTAATTTTTATCTATTTAAGCTGTGCTGGGTCTTAGTTGCAACCTGTAGGATCTTTAGTTTTAGCATGGAGGATCTAGTTCCCTGACCAAGGGATCGAACCCAGATCCCAGTGCATGGGAGTGAGGAGGCTTAGCCACTGGATCACCAGGGATATTCCCTCTTGTTGATATTGAAGCAACCATTTGCCCTAGCACAGCTTCAAGTCCTTTGCTGAACCCTAAAAAGTATAGAAAGGTACCTTATAAACACTTCACAATTTGAGGGCTTTTCTTCTAGATGTTCATGATGTTAGCATTATATAGAAACTTCCCTATTTTTGGATAGAGTTAATGTTACGCAAGAAGCATAATTTGAACACAAACTGCCTTGAGTTGGCTTCAGTGGGACTGGGTGTAGGGACTCAGCAGAGACCTCATCTCTGCTCCCCTTTGCGTGGCAGCTCCTTCTCAGCTCTGCTTGGTCTCCCAGAGCAGCTCCAGCCTGTTCCATCCTTGTGCCTGAGTGATGGGGCAGATCTTGTTAGCCAGGGGATGAAATACAGTCATTTGTCCACACTTGCCTCCTCACCCACATCATCTCTACTGTGGAGAGTATGTTGGTCCTGAGGGATCCTGGGACAGTTCCAGAAGACTGGAGCTTAGTAAACAAAAAGAAAGCTTTATATTACAGTTAGGTTCCCCTTTATCACTTCCCTGCAAATAACCCTGTGGCCCAGGCCCTAAGCCAAAAGAGAAATTTGGATGAGGAACTAAAGAATTACTGATACTAATCGAATTTCCCTCACTTCTCTCCTCCACTCCATTAACATGCACCCTATTTCTTATAACTTTTTCCAGGTAATGTAATCTGCTCTCTGCTTCCATATGGCTGTTAAGCTGTATGTCAGGGTTTCTTTCTGCTTTGAGTGTAGGTTTTCTTCCCACTCTGCTCTGACTCAGTAAATGGATCTTGGCTTAAGCTCCGCTCAAAAACCCACTTGCAAGAAGGCCACATGGACAAGCCCCAGTTTTGTAGCTGAAACCCTGAGTTGACAAAGAAGGGATGATTTTAGGAAGATTTTTGATGCTCAGAACCTGTTTTTGTGCACTTGTTGTGAATTTTCCCATTTAGGTGGCTTGCAAAGGAGGGCAGCGTCCCCAGTTCTCTGATGCTCGCTGGCTTGTCTTTCAGGGGTGCAAATTGCCGGAAGGCACGCTGTGGTGGTCGGGCGCAGTAAAATCGTTGGTGCCCCAATGCATGACTTGCTTCTATGGAACCATGCCACCGTGACCACCTGCCACTCCAAGACTACCAATCTGAACGAGGAGGTAAGGGATCCAGAGCGGAGTGCAAGGGCTGTGTATGTGTGTGTGCGTGCACGCACGCGTGCTCACGTTTGCATACACATTCCCATGTGTGGTGGGGGCCCTTGTGTAATGGGAACAGCTAACATTTCAGTGCCAAAAATTGTCATGTATTTTACCTCATTATCTCATTTAACCCCTCTAACAATTCTGTGATTCTTGTCTATTTTATAAGATGAAGAAACAAATTCAAGTTTAAAACTTACCCAAATTTATACAGATTTTGTTCTGACTGTATTTTTCTCCACCAGTCCATCCCACGGTAGATAGGGGTTAGCAGTGTAGGAACTGAGACTGACCCCTGGCTGCCAGATCCCGGATATGTGACGGGGTAGCCTCGGAGGTGGAGGTGTCTAGAGGAGGATGTGGACAGTGGTCTTGTGACCTCAGTCATAGCTTGTTCTTGACACCTGGGCTCAGGCATTCTCATACAGACACATCCCATTGACAGTGCAGTCTCGTAAATGTGGAGAAGACCAGGAGAGGCCCCGCATCTCTTTAATCCTCCCCAAGCAATGCTCTGTGGAAGGTGGTAGTTCCCACATCCTGGGGAAGAGGCATGGAATTCAGGGACGTTGTTTCAGGCCTGTGGCTCTAAGCCTATACGCCTCCCTGCCTTGCAGGCTCTCATTAGGTTCCCCATTCAGTAAAATATCTAGTGAAAGGGGAGGTTTTGACATGTGTAGGAATGAGCACAGTATACAAGGAGCTGTCAGAGACTATGTGCGGCCTGCATAAAATAGCAGATGACGAAGAAAGTCGTGTAAAACTTAGGGGTGTCCTTTCTGCTTCTACATTTTTTTTTAAATGTGTCACTGTTAAGTTCCTGAAGTCAGAACCATCTTTTCCTAGATAAGCAAAGGTGACATCCTGGTGGTTGCAACTGGTCAACCTGAAATGGTGAAAGGGGAGTGGATCAAACCTGGGGCGATAGTCATCGACTGTGGAATCAATTACGTCACAGGTGAGTGTTGCAGGGAGGAAAGTGGTTTATGGAGGCAGGCTGGGAAGAGGAAGGTGAAGCCTAAGCAAGAACCTTTTGTCCCGTTTTAGGCTTGAAGTGTTAAGGTCCAGAGCGATTAGCCTGCCCTTGGGTGTGTGAAGTTAGTAGATGGCATAGTTGCCCCTTGGCGGGAAGAAGCTGGCAGGAAGAAGCTGTCATTTTAGCCACTGTGCTGTGCAGTCCCAAGATGACCTAGAGATGGGGTGGTGTTTAGTCATTAAGTCATGTCTAACTCCTGCGACCCCCGCACATGCCTGTTTTCCTTGCAGCTCCTCTGCGTCTTTAGTGGGACAGGCTGTTCTCTGATGAAGTTTTCAAACATAAAAGCTGAAAGGACAGTTAGTGATACTTGTGTACATAATTTGTGAGTTTAAAAAAGGAACCGTTTTTAATCAAGCGATCATTTCTGTGCGTTGGGCACCACCCCAGGCCTTAGGCTACACAGTCGAATAAAACTCATCTGTCATCTTTATTTTCAGCAACTTCCTGCCCACCCCTTCTGTGTCTGAAATATCCATTCTTCCTTCCAAACCTTGCTTATTTCCCTTCATCAAAAGAGGATCTCTCCTTTGAAAGTGCTTTTCTTCTCCCTCCTGTCCCACAGAACTTGGTATTTCTCTCATCATATGTGTCTCTTACTTTTTCTCCACTCGTCTGCCCGTGGGTGCCTCGGGGCAGTGGTCTCTGTGGTGTCATGTCCAGCTTGGGCTTGCTGACAGCAGGCCCTCATCTGTTGGATTGTTGAAGAGAGTTATAGCAAGAACATTCTTTTTTTCTCCCTTCCCAGCTCAAGTTTGAAATATTGACACTAAGCTGCCAGGAACATTAGTCACTGTCAAGCCTTCCGTTTTTAACCTCCCTCCCACTCTCGGTACCATGATTTTAAGACAGTAGCGCACAATTGATCACTCATTGTCTTGTAGTGTAATTATCTGACGGGTGATAAAGAAATTGTTCTCCTATAACTCCTCACTTTCAGTACTTGCAATGTGACATTCAGGCTCATTGTGTTTAAAACCTTGCATCTTCTGTAACATAGTTCCGCTGTTGGCTTTTTTCTGTTTTGGACTGAATTTGAGAGATGATGAAAGAAGAAAAACCTGGGTAGGGTTCTTGAGTCTCACAGTTTGGCATGAAATGCTGACTTACACATGAAACTTACCTCCTGTTCACATTTATTCCTCACAAAGAAGGTGAAATATGAATAGTCATAATATCTTTCCTCCTGGTCAGCTGTACTTTTTTCTGGTCCTGGGCATTTAGGTGAATAAGCATCAACAAGCCTGGATGTTACTGTTCCCCAAGGAGGGCAGGATTGCTGTTACCAATCCATGGCTGAGCAGGGGGACCTAAAGACTGATAAATGTATGGGCTTCCCTAGTGGCTCAGATCGTAAAGAATCTGCCTGCAATGCAGGACACCAGGGTGGGTCGAGAAGATGGACAGGGTTTCATGGAGGTTGTAATGTGGTCAGTGGAAAAGAGACCACATTTACAAATGTTCATTCTTAAAGCACCGTGTTCCACAGCTAGGCCATTTCTTAGCTCATATTTTGGTTATTTAAATCGTTTGCATGGTCCATTCAGGGATAATGTCTAAAGTCATTTTCCAAATTCAGGATGAATTAAGGTATGTGGTTTTTTGTTGTTGTGTTGTTTTTTTACAGAATATTTTTTTTTTTAAGATTCAAGTGCAGAGGAGAAAGTGTTGGCCAGAGAAACATGTGAAAGCGTTCTTTCTGCTTGGCTTACTAAAGACCATTTGAGAAGGGCTGGATTAATAGTGCTTTACTTGGCAGGGTTATAAAATGGGAACAGATTCCTCACTGCCCCCCATCCAGTCTCAATCTATTTAGTGTAGTGGTTCTTTGCTGAACCTTGTTACTAGGATCCCTAAATTACACATGAAGGACCTAAGGTTCAGCTGGGTCTTTTTTTTTTTGCCATTCTGTCAGGCTTGTGGGATTAGTTCCCCAACCAGGGACTGAACCTATGCCCCTACAGGGGAAGCACAAGAGTACTAACCACCAGACCTCCAGGGAATTCCCTCAGCTGATCTTAAGTAGTTTTGTGCTAGTAGTTCCCGATGAAACAGAAATTCAGGGGCTGGGATAAGTAACCAAAATATGTGTTGCTTACTGAAGCCGTATGCTTAGATCAAGACACGGTCACTTTTCCACCGACCACATTACACCCTCCATGAAGCCATGTCCATCTTCTCGACCCAGGGGTAGAACCCTGGTGTCCTGCATTGCAGGCAGATTCTTTACCATCTGAGCCGCTAGGGAAGCCCATACGTATATCAGAGGCACTCAAGCCAGCCCTGGTAGTGTTTGAAGAAGGAGCAGAGCTGAGCTCACCCAGTTCAGCATTAAGTTGTTCAGTCATTGATACATTTCCTGTTTGTATGGAGAAACACAGGAAGAAAGGGACTAACATTCATAGATAGAAGGAGGTGTAGAGGTATTTTTAGCTGACTTCAGTGTTAGAAAGTTGAAACCTATACAAAAGGCAGCGCTGAATTGTATTTCCTTGGCATCTTGAAACAACCTTTGTGGTTATGGTAGGAAATGTTCTCCTGTTGCTGTAACTTGTTGCCTTATAATCTGGAAACCTGAAACCATTGCAAGGATTTCTGTCCCCTGCCTCCTTAGAGTATATATAGAAAATATGTATCTAGAATGGGTGGGGAAGGAAATGGCAACCCACTCCAGTATTCTTGCCTCGAGAATCCCATGGACAGAGGAGCCTGGTGGGCTACAGACCATGGGGTCACAAGAGTCGTACACAACTTAGCGACTAAACCAACCACCACATCTAGAATGGGAAGAGAAACCCTTATGTTTGGAGAATTTTTTTTTTTTTTTTTTCCAGTTTCAAGAAGCACAATTTCTCTCTTGAGTCTTCACAAGCCTCTGAAATAGGTAGTGTTCATCCTTCTTTGCCCCTTTGGACTTTTCATGAGTAAGGAGCCCATAGGGGTTGAGGACTCGAGGTTAGTAGAAGAGCTGATCCTAGAGCCGAGATCTTGTAATTTTGGGTTTTTGGCTGAACCTAAGCAATGGCACCCCACTCCAGTACTCTTGCCTGGAGAATCCCAGGGACGGGGGAGCCTGGTGGGCTGCTGTCTATGGGGTCACACAGAGTCGGACACGACTTAAGCGACCTAGCAGCAGCAGGAAGGCTTTCTTTCTTATTTCTGGTGTTCTGTTCAAGAAGATGAAATGGCTAAGATCCTAGCAGCTTATGCCTGGAAGCCTTCGAGCCTCAAGGTCTAGCCCTGTCCCCAGCCCCTCCCAGAAGNTTAAGCGACCTAGCAGCAGCAGGAAGGCTTTCTTTCTTATTTCTGGTGTTCTGTTCAAGAAGATGAAATGGCTAAGATCCTAGCAGCTTATGCCTGGAAGCCTTCGAGCCTCAAGGTCTAGCCCTGTCCCCAGCCCCTCCCAGAAGTGCTCTGAAGCCAAGTGTAGGATGTGCTTCGTGTGTGAGCAGTGATGCATCGTGGGATTTTTGTTCTCTTGAATAGCTATTCTTTGCTGCTGAGATTCGTAGTTGTTCTTGTATCCTTTTAAGGGGAGTGTAATTATATTTTTTGCCTTCTGCATACATTTAAGTAGCTGCTCGTCTTTGGAATTGGATGTTGAATTGTTCCTCCAGCTCATGCCTGGAGCTTACCAAATGCTGACAGTTGCTGTAGAAACCGTATCTAGCAGCTGTGATATAGTTGAAGCTTTGTGCACCCAAAAAATTCCTTTGAAGGCCTTGGCAAATTAACATTTTAAAAGGTGTTTGTTATATACTGGGTGGTTGGCTGTAAGAATACAGAACAGTTGGTATCTTATTTGCCACCTGACAGATGACAAAAGGATTCTCCTGGTTCTGAAAAACCACTTAAGCATCTTGGGGAATTTTGCAGGTAGAGTAAGTCTCTCCCTAGGAAATAGCAAATACCTGTTACCCCACAGCTTTTTAAAAGTAAAGTAGGCACTTGAACCAAATGGGACAGCACCTCCTAAACTCGACTGAGTTTTTGGAACAAGCTATTATAATACTAATTGATCACATAACTTAGAAATAAACACCAGGATTGTGATTCTGAGGCTGGGCTTTGATTTTTTTTTTTTTTCAAACCTCCTTGACCAGATGATACTAAACCAAGTGGGAAGAAAATTGTGGGTGATGTAGCGTACAAGGAAGCCAAGGAGAGGGCAAGCTTCATCACCCCTGTTCCTGGTGGCGTCGGGCCCATGACAGTGGCGATGTTAATGCAGGTGCGTGTGGGTGCAAGTTTCTATAATAGTTGTACAAAACTGATAGAATTCTAGGGAGTGCATTTCTCTTCAAGTAGAAATGTCATAGAACCTACTCAAAATCTGAGTAAGGATGTGACTATTTTGAAGAAAAAAAGGAAATGAAAGACCAAAGAAGTCTAATCAGGGATATTAATAAAGGGAATCAGGGGTAGCACGATTCTGATTTCTTCTGGAATGTGATAACTTCAGGGGGAAAAAAAAATATATGAACGCCCTGGCTTTGCTCAGTCCGTTTTGGCTTATTGTCCTTCGTAACACACACCAGCTGAGCGGGCAAGGCCCACAGCCCAGGGTGTCCTGGCTGCTCGTAGACTCTGGCATACAACTGAAGCATGTTAACAATCGCATCATGAAGCTGTTCCTTTTGTGATTGAACTTGAGTGACCAGAATTAAGAATTGAGGTGGAGGTTAAAAAATCATCACCTCTTCTCAGTTCCATCTGTGTCATTTTGTTTAGAGCACAGTAGAGAGTGCAAAGCGTTTCTTGGAGAACTTTAAGCCAGGAAAGTGGATCATCGAGTATAACAAGCTTAACCTGAAGACACCTGTGCCAAGGTAAAATATTTTACTCTTTAAAAAAAAAATTACTGTTTTAAAGAGAGACGTTGTGGGGTGGGAGGTGGGAGGGGGATTCGGGATTGGGAGCTTGTGTGCACCTGTGGTGGATTCATGTCGATGTATGGCAAACCCAATAGAGTATTGTAAAGTTAAATTTAAAAATAAATANTTTTTTTTTTTTTCAAACCTCCTTGACCAGATGATACTAAACCAAGTGGGAAGAAAATTGTGGGTGATGTAGCGTACAAGGAAGCCAAGGAGAGGGCAAGCTTCATCACCCCTGTTCCTGGTGGCGTCGGGCCCATGACAGTGGCGATGTTAATGCAGGTGCGTGTGGGTGCAAGTTTCTATAATAGTTGTACAAAACTGATAGAATTCTAGGGAGTGCATTTCTCTTCAAGTAGAAATGTCATAGAACCTACTCAAAATCTGAGTAAGGATGTGACTATTTTGAAGAAAAAAAGGAAATGAAAGACCAAAGAAGTCTAATCAGGGATATTAATAAAGGGAATCAGGGGTAGCACGATTCTGATTTCTTCTGGAATGTGATAACTTCAGGGGGAAAAAAAAATATATGAACGCCCTGGCTTTGCTCAGTCCGTTTTGGCTTATTGTCCTTCGTAACACACACCAGCTGAGCGGGCGAGGCCCACAGCCCAGGGTGTCCTGGCTGCTCGTAGACTCTGGCATACAACTGAAGCATGTTAACAATCGCATCATGAAGCTGTTCCTTTTGTGATTGAACTTGAGTGACCAGAATTAAGAATTGAGGTGGAGGTTAAAAAATCATCACCTCTTCTCAGTTCCATCTGTGTCATTTTGTTTAGAGCACAGTAGAGAGTGCAAAGCGTTTCTTGGAGAACTTTAAGCCAGGAAAGTGGATCATCGAGTATAACAAGCTTAACCTGAAGACACCCGTGCCAAGGTAAAATATTTTACTCTTTAAAAAAAAAATTACTGTTTTAAAGAGAGACGTTGTGGGGTGGGAGGTGGGAGGGGGATTCGGGATTGGGAGCTTGTGTGCACCTGTGGTGGATTCATGTCGATGTATGGCAAACCCAATAGAGTATTGTAAAGTTAAATTTAAAAATAAATAAATTAATTAATTTAAAAAAAAGAAAAAGAAAAACATTAAAAAAAAAATAAAAATAAAACTCTGTGGATTGTTAGGCTTTTAACTGATGGTTAATGTGTATGCCCCTTCTGAAGGGGGTTGGAGTGAGTCGTTACTACGATGGGATTAGTAAAGGTTGATTCGTATTTTCTGTATTTCTTTTAAGTGATATTGATATATCACGGTCTTACAAGCCAAAGCCCATTGGTAACCTGGCTCGAGAAATTGGTCTGCGCACTGAAGAGGTTGAATTGTACGGTGAAACCAAGGCAAAAGTTCGGCTCTCAGCGCTGGAACGGCTGAAGCACCAGCCTGATGGGAAATATGTAGTGGTAACCGGGTATGACTTTTGTCCATTTGCCAATTGAATCTTAGTACTGATTATTATTACCAGAGGTTGCATTTGCACTTAGCATGTATTTGTGGAGGTTCTTTTAATTTGGTTTGGGCATTTTCATATGTCTTTACTGATTTGATCCTTACAGCAACCCTGTAAGGTAAGAGTAGATTATAACCCTGCAGAGATGAGAAAATTTGTGAAAGTCATTCATCTAGTAGGTGGAAGAGGTTTGAATCTTAAAACCTGATCTTCAGATGAAAGTGCCTTTCTTTTTAGCCCCAAATCATTAATTCTGTAGATCTGTTGAGCATTCATCTATATTTTTGTTTTACTGAGTTAAAAACTATTTTTTGAGACTAAAATTGAGAAATTATGTAAGATTATAGCAGTGTCTCTTACAAGGTAAAGTATATTTGCCCCTCATAGTCAGAAGAGCTAATAAAATGCAGGAGGTTGGTTTTTTTTAAAACTGGGAGGAAGTTACAACTAAGATTCTTGGAAAAGATCCCTTTCGTGTCTTTCATCTTTCTGATTATTCAGACTAAGAGTCATTCTCTAGGATCTGTTAGATCTGACCTACTGATACACATGAATTTAATTTATATAAACTTAATTTTCTTTTTCTGCTTTCATCTCGAAGAATCACTCCAACACCCTTGGGAGAGGGGAAAAGCACAACCACGATCGGCCTTGTGCAGGCCCTCGGCGCCCATCTCCATCAGAATGTCTTTGCCTGTGTGCGACAGCCTTCTCAGGGGCCCACCTTTGGAATAAAAGGTATTTTGTTTTAAATTATTTATTTTCAATTGGAGGAAGAATAAAATGTATAAGTGGGACGGGACTTGGGTGGCCAGAGGGCACCTGCCTCTCCTTTAGTCCTCTGGCCCACTTGGCCCCTGAACATCTGAGGGGGTGGTGGTCTTTCAACTTGTTTAGACACTAGATGGGGCTTCATACCCCCCGCATCATGATACTTCTACTGAAAGCTTTCGTCATTTCACCGCAATTCCTACTATCACTGTCTGATACCACACAGGGATTCCTGGATTGGGTGATACATAGCCAGGAGTGCTTTTATATGACTGATACTCGGTTGTCATAGTAACAAGTAAAGGTAATCATAACTGCTTCCCAGGGGTTTCCCAGGTGGCACTAATGGTAAAGAATCCACCTGCCAATTTAGGAGACGCAGGAGATGCGGGTTCAATCCCTGGGTCAGCAGGATCCCCCGGAGGAGGAAATGACAATCCACTGTTGCCTGGATAATTCCATGGACAGAGAAGTCTGGCTAGCTAATGTCCACGGGGCTGCCAAGAGTCGGAGACAACTGAGCAACTGGGCACACAGCCACAGCTGCTGATCACCGTGCCGACTTTCCGGGAGACAAAGACAAACCCTACAGATGTTTCACGCTGAGAGAATAAGAAAAGCCTACTCTTGTTGAGTATTAGTCTTCATGCCAGGTTTTTTGCTAAGCAGTTTATGCCAATTCTAAGATAGTTTTATCACCAGTTACAACAGTAACAGCTGGAATTCAGAGGAGCTTGGTCAAGGCACTATCATCGAGTACCAGGGAGAGCCCCCACGTCTATCTCAGGCTCTAAGATAATACCATCAACACAGTGTTTCCTCTGATGAGATGAAAGCACGACATCAGTAACTGTATTTCACTTTCAGTGTTTGGTAGCAGCAATACTCCAAACATGTTCTTGTAATTAAAATTAAAATTATATTTTTTATTAATTATAATGGGTTGGCTCAGAGTTTGCTTCATCATTTGCTTGGTGATAGGGTATCATCTATTCTCCTTACTCCCATGGTTACTACAAATGTTGGTATGGGTACACCTTTGCCCTTCTTCAGCCTGTTGTTTAGCTATAAGTCCGTTGACTTGGTTCTGCTTTTGAGCTTGTCTTAACAACTCCCTTTTAGCTCAGAATGAGCCTTTTCTTGTTTATTGAACCCAGGATGGGCGAGCAAAACTCTAGCACTTAAGCTGTTTTCCACCATATGTGTCCTATTTAGGAAGAATTGCAGTCTCTGTGTTTATGTTGGTGTGTGTATTTTAAATATTCCTTTTTTAAAAATGCCAGAATAGCAGTTATGAGGGTAGGAAATTGAACAGGTTTGTCTTTATGTAACTGTCGGCTGGGTTTTTTTTAACAAATGTTAGGAATCACGGGGAACCTGTTTTTAAAGATAATGAGTAGATATGTATGTGTTCATGGTTTTGTCAGTTAGAGTCACATTTCAGTTGAGACTATTCAGCATGAACAAGAGCGAGTGGTTTAGTCTGATAAAGAAAATTAAGAAGCACTTGATCAAATCTGTCCAAATGTTTATATAAAGTAAATAATACTTGGTAAAGAAAATTAAGAAGCACTTGTTCAAATCTGTCCAAATATTTGTAAAAAGTAAATAAATAATACGCGAGGCAGTTAAAAAAACCGATTTGCTTTCATTTGATTTTCAAGCTGTGAAGAAGCATGCTTAACATGAGTTCTCACCCTTGACCTGTCCTCTAGGTGGCGCTGCAGGCGGTGGCTACTCTCAGGTCATTCCTATGGAAGAGGTAACACAGTACAGGATTTGGCTGAATCAGATCTTTTATTATAGTTTTTCCTTCCTGGAATTAAAGTCTATCGCGGAGATCTTAGTAGACAAATGACTCGTTTACTCAGCAGAAGCAATGCTTAGAAGAAAAACATCTTAATTTGTAAACTTCTAAATAGCTTACTTTTTGATTTGACAAGGACTTCAAAGGCTGGCTTTCAGTGGAAATTACGTTAAGCAAGCGGTCAGATGTGGCACGAGAGAGGGAAAAACCAACAAGTAGTGAATTCAAAGTAATAACCACAGAAGTGGGAGCAGCATACAGGACTGGAGCTCCAGTGTACTCCTTGCTCACTGTGGAAAGCTCATGAGTGTGTCCTTTCTAATCCCCTGTTGCTATTGATCCCAGTGGTGCGGCAGTGGTGGTTACTAGCCAGGTCTTTAGGGAAGGCCATAGTTCCTTCTGAGGACAGAGAGTCATTTGTGCTGCCATCAGTTTCCCATTGGCTTTACCATAGGGATAGGTTTGGTCATGATAGATTGACTGTTGGAAAGATGCAAAGAAGTTTTAAGACTGATGTGGCTTCCACCCTATTGTAGTTTAATCTCCACCTCACTGGTGACATCCATGCCATCACTGCAGCTAATAACCTTGTGGCCGCAGCCATCGATGCCCGTATGTTCCATGAAGAGACCCAGACAGACAAGGTAGGCTGCTCAGACCCCACAGACACTTTCAGGAGGTTTGAATTAATATCGGGCCAGTGGGTGCTGATAATGCAGGTAGCAAGGCAATGGGGTTCTTTTCATTTAAAAACTCTTGCGCTCCTTTTCTTTAAGGCTCTTTTTAATCGTTTGGTGCCATCAGTAAATGGAGTGAGAAAGTTCTCCGATATCCAAATCCGGAGGTTGTGGGTAAGCCTTTTCCTTGTTCTTTTTTGTTATTATGTGAAATTAGGTGATTGATGATCTCCTTAGAGTAGCCTATTTTGGACAGGTTCATTTAGTAATCATGAGGTCATGATATACAAGTGGAGATTGGTAGCAGAGGTTATTTCTCATTTTTCTGTGAGTTTTTAGTGAAAAAAGCAGAAATCTGACAGCCTACCCTCAGCTAAGAAAAAGAATGAGATTTCCTTCTCAGCATGGGTGTAGGAGTCAGGATGCCAGCATGGCAGCTTCTGGAGTTTCAATACTTGCTCATCCCAGCACTGGGAGCTTAGCGAGATTATTACTTCTGTATTTTATTTGAATCTCTAATGCAAATATGTAGTTATTAAACATACACTGTACTGTGTGACCCAGGTATTTACCCAAGAGAAATGCAAACTTTTATGTGTATTCATATAAAAACATGAATTCTTTTGGCAGCTCTATTAATAATCTGCAAAATCTAGAAACAACCCAAATGGCCTTCAGTGAATGAATGGATAAACAAACTGGTACATCCGTACCATGAATGAATGAATGAACTGATACAACAACTTGAATGAATCACAATGAATCTCTTATGTTTTGTGGAAGAAAATATCTCAGATGGTTGCATACTGTATGCTTGCACTTATTTATATGAAATTTTCAAAAAACAAAGCTATAGTGATGGAGAATAGGTCAATGGGTGCCAGCAGTTATGGGTCAGGGAACAGTGTGACTATAAAGGGGTAGCACAAGGGAATTTAAAAAATAAAACTCAAAAGTATATTCCTGTGTTGTTACTTTTACATATGAAAGAAATATTGTACATCTATAAATATCAGACTGCCTGGCACGTGTAAGCATTCAGTAAATGGTATGTGCTGCCTTGTTATCAATAGTAGTTATACTCACCTGACTTTTAATTTTTTGCAACTTATATTTTGATGCTGTAAGAATAGTACACAAGCTCCCCTGTACCCAGATGGCAGTAATTGTTTGCATTTTGCCCTACTTGCTTTACAATGCTGTCACATTTATGCATATGCATTTTTCTCTAAACATGAGAAAAAGTGACTTTTACACAGTTTGGTATTGCNTTGTTACTTTTACATATGAAAGAAATATTGTACATCTATAAATATCAGACTGCCTGGCACGTGTAAGCATTCAGTAAATGGTATGTGCTGCCTTGTTATCAATAGTAGTTATACTCACCTGACTTTTAATTTTTTGCAACTTATATTTTGATGCTGTAAGAATAGTACACAAGCTCCCCTGTACCCAGATGGCAGTAATTGTTTGCATTTTGCCCTACTTGCTTTACAATGCTGTCACATTTATGCATATGCATTTTTCTCTAAACATGAGAAAAAGTGACTTTTACACAGTTTGGTATTGCTTAGCTTCTCTTGTTTTCACACCTCCCAAAAAATACTATGCAGAAGGTAAGTCAGCTGCTACCTTGTTATGTCAAAGAATTGTGTTCTGTGAGTATGGTGGAGTGGAACTTTCTATCAGGGTGTGGGGAGGGGCTGGACTCAGTGTTTAAATGATCCTTTAAAAAGCTCTAGGGTTTAAAAACGAGGGATTTGTCCATGGCCACAGAACCCCTCGACAGGTTAGAACTAGAACATTGGTACCTGTTTCCTGGTTCCCAAACTTTCTCTCTTGAACTTCGTTATCTCAGTCTAACCCCCCAGCTTAGTCAAGAGTGGGTTGTCAGGACTTCCTTGGTAGTCCAGTGGCTAAGACTCCATACTTCCAAGGCAGGGGATTTGGGTTCAATGCCTGGTCAGGGAACTAGATCCCACATGCTGCAACCAAGAGTTTGCATATTGCAACCAAAGATGCCACAATGAAGATCAAAGACCCCGCATGCCACAGCTAAGACCCAGTGCAAACAAATAAATAAATAAGAGTGGATTATCAACAGCAGCTTCTCAACTTAGTGACTGAGGGTTTTGCTGACCTCTGTATACAATATCATGTTCCAGGCTTGTGGGGCTGTTTGACAAGCCGGTGAGCACCAACTCTGAAAACACACCTGAGGTTTGAAAACAAAGTCCTGTTGGCATAGGAAGAAACTAAGGGAGGAGTAGGGCTTGCTGGGGCCACTCAGCTTTATTAAGAGTTATGAGAAAAGGAGAGTATGTTAGAGTATGTTTTAAAGGAATTTTCCATTTCAGGATGTGACCACGGTACACACTGTAAATAGACAAATTTCCAAGTTCCATGGGGAGGAAGAGACAAAGCTTTCTTGTGCTTTTTGAAACAGTAAGAAGGCAGTAAACAACAGGGCTATTTTGAGTAATGTCTTTTCTTTTCCTCTGCATTGAAAAGACTATTTATCCCTTTATATATTTCAAAAGATTAGCATATTATTAAAAAAACATTAAAAGTGATTTCCATTGATTTTTATTGATTGTTATTTGTTTTGGCCATTTCTGATTTTGCATTTGACTTGGGCTTCTCAGTTGTTTGATTGAAAAAGCTTTGCACTTCTTTTCAATATGTTTGCATATGGTGAATTAGTATGACATGTTTTGGTCACTGTGCTTACATAAGGCTTTGGTTTAGGGAAATGCCTCTGGTGTTCAGTAATAGGGACAAATGTGTTACTAATGCCTTGGTACATGTGTGAGTGGTATTAATAAAGATTTAGCTAAAGGGATCATAATTTGCCCTTCTGAATTTAACATGGTTTATATTTCCTAGAGGGGACCCTATTTGGAGCTAGGGATAAAAATCTTTTTTAAAATTTTATTTGCTTTGTTTGTTTTGTCTTATTTTTGTTTTAATTTTTATCTCTTCAGAGACTAGGCATTGAAAAGACTGACCCTGCCACACTGACAGATGAAGAGATAAACAGATTTGCAAGATTGGACATTGATCCAGAAACTATAACTTGGCAAAGAGGTACCAGAGCGGGGCGAACGCCCCGCTGGTTCAGTTATGCTGCACACCCCGTGCCCTCCCTGCTGCTGCTGCTACTGCTAAGTCGCTTCAGTCGTGTCCGACTCTGTGCAGCCCCAGAGACAGCAGCCCA
>SJYV01047657.1:559786-579299 GCA_006410875.1 Neotragus pygmaeus | reverse complement strand
TGTGCCTGACTCCAGAGCCTGTTTTCATTTATTGAGTGCTTTCTGCGTGTGATGCAGCTTCTGGCTTTGAACAGATGGCAAAGCACCGTTAGAAGCTAAAATTTTACTGTAAGTAAAAATGCCTCTGATTTTGCTTCTTTATCTTCCAGGTTACTGCTGGACTTCCGCTTCCCAAGGCCTACATAGAGGAGGTAACCTCAGTCACTTCTCATTGCTTGCCCTAGGATGCACCACATTCCAAATCAGCATTTCTCAGCCTGGCATATTTGGAAATGAGTGGGCTGTCATATGACCCAGGGCTGTTCCTGGGAGCAAGGAGCCCATAGTGTGCTGAACAACTGTACTAAATGAAACAGGGAAGAAATGCCTCATAAAACAGTTGCCCACAGAGGATATCGGTAAAACCACTGCCCTAGACCAGTGGTTGATTCCCAACCGGAAGCAGTTCCCCCATCCTAGGATATTTGGGAGTGTCTAGAGACATTTATTTTTGATTGTTACAACTGGAGGTGGGGAGTGCTACTGGCATTCAGAGCGTAGAGGCCAGGGCCGCTGCTAAGAGGGGTGCTATGATTCGTAGGATACCCCCCACTACAAAGAAATAAGGAACCATGCACTAATCTAATGGAAGTTTCCTTGTCTTCCCTGAATTGGCCGGTTGATTCGCAAATACCATTCAAATCAGAGGCAAGTAGGGGGATTTTCTCAAATGCTTTTTTCTCTGCAGATTTAAATTCATAGTCAAGGGTCAAGATAGGATCAGCGCCCTGGTTATTTTCCTAAGCAACGTTTTCATAAACTGATATGCTTTATAGCAGTAAGCAGGAGCTCAAAGAATTGTGAGCATACAGCTTCTCATGATCGTATTATTTGCCATTGAGAAGCATCTCTGCCGCCAGTTTGGGGTGATCTTGAGAGAAGTGGGGGCATCATGGGAGAAGGTAAGGTCAGCGGCTATCACCATTGATTCAAGTTCTCTGCCTTTTCTGGAGGCTTTTAAATTGTCAGACAGTACAGGGTCACTTTTCAGCCCCCAAATGAAGTAATTCAAAAGCAGCTAGCAAAGCATTGCTGGTGCCTTCAGCCTGCCTGTCTTCTGAGTTATGATTTGCCTTTTATGGTCATTTGTGTGATTCACGCGTAGGAGGGGAATTCACAGTTCTGGCCCTCCTGCCACCCCGCAGCCTTTCCTGTGTCTAATTAGAGTGACTGCCCCTCGCTGGCCCAGCTGGTGTCTTCATTTAAGAAATTCGCCTTATTTAAAACTGTTCTCAATCAGTCTTACATATTAATTAGTTTTCATGTGACTAGAGGTAAAGAATTAGCTGTGCTCTTTAAAATGTCAACTAAATTGTAATCTCAGTTTTCAATGATTAAAGGGAAAAAAAACATAAATCATGTTTATAATGATCTCAGTTGTTTTGTGCTTGTATCTTATCCTTTCTCCCATGGTTTTATGGAGTAAAACCCAAGCACTACTACTGCTGGGTTTTATCCATGATCTTGGGTACATATTTGTATATGAGACCATGATATTTTCATTGTTAAAATACTTAATGTATTTTAAGCTTATATAATAACATACACTTTGTAAAAAAAAGATTATAATATATATGATATGAGTCCCCTGTTTAGTGTATATCTCTCAACATTTTCACAGTTTTAGTACATCTCTGAGAGGTTCTGTGCTAATACAGATTATCTCAGTTTTCATGACATGTGCATGATACATATTTATTGAGTATGTATGTCATAATTCACTGACTCAGTCCCCTGTTGGAGGAGGTGTGTGTTGTTTGCAGTCTTAGGCTGCAAGCATTGCTCTAGGAAGCATATTTTTAAATGTTTCCTAAATTACTTTCAATTTCATAGTATTTGGTTCTTAAAGATGATATATACCTTAGTTCTGATACAAGGTTTATTATGGTTGACTTCATTTAAGCCTTTGGAAGCATTCCTGATGACTCCACATTTTCTGGCAAATGCCATGCACAGGGCTTCCCTGGTGGCTCAGAAGGTAAAGAATCTGCCTCCAATGCGGGAGACCCAGGGTCGATTCCTGGGTTGGGAAGATCCCCTGGAGGAGAAAATGGCTACCCACTCCAGTATTCTTGCCTACGAAATCCCTTAGACAGAGGAGCCTGGGGGGCTGTAGTCCATGGGGTTGCAAAAAGTTGGACACAACTGAGTGACTGACACTTTGACTCTTCTGTGCACCGTATGCTAGGCCCTGTCTTCTAATGGCAGCCACTGTGCCATCCTAAACAGTCAGTTTGTACCATTATGCCGTAGAAGTACATACAATCTATTATAAAACAGGTTGTAAATATAATTTATTTAAGGGTATCTGAGTCCCTTCAAACAGCAAATAAGCTCTTAAGATGTGGCGTGGTGAGGCAGATGCACAGGCAGATCTCAGCTTTCAGGGCAGCCAGGCCAGGAGCACAGCTTGCTCCAGGGTCGCAGGTCACTCAGCGCGGCCTGGGGAATGCATCACTGCCCCTGCGCTCTGTAGGCTCGTCCTGACAGCAAGTGGCTGCTGGCTCAAGAATACAGTTTCTCTTTTAAGAAGAACCTGCAGCTGTTTTAACTTCTGCTCTCTAACCTTCCAGACCTTCCTCTCTTGTTTCTGCAGGACCTGGAGCTGGTTGGAAAAGGCTTCAGTAACTTGAAGAAGCAAATTGAAAATGCCAGGATGTTTGGTGTGCCAGTGGTAGTGGCCGTGAACGCCTTCAAGTAAGTATGGGGTGTGAGAGTTGAGGCAGGATTTGACAGAAAACAACAAAATTCTGTAAAGCAATTACGCTTCAATTAAAAAAAGAGAGAGAGAGAGTTGAGGGAGACTGTGGGAAGTGGCCAGCAGACGTCTCCTGGAGCGGATGTGCAGCCCAGCTCTTAGCTTTGTCCTTTTCTTCAGTTGCTGCCGTCAGTTATCAAGCATTTGCTTTGGGAGCTGTTGACGAAAGCCTGCCATATGACAGGAACTGCGTACGTCACAGGAGACTTGTCAGCCTCCCTGCTGAGGGTGCGGAGTCAGATTTGGCTCCTGTGGGTGCCCATCCTCACCAGGTGAAGTGGGTAACACACAGGCCAGAACTTAAATGTTCTTTCTGGTCTCTAAAGGCCTTTTGTGCTAAGATAAGGTCATGGGTCTGCTGCTGCTGCTGTTGCTAAGTCGCTTCCGTCGTGTCCGACTCTGCGACTCCACAGACAGCAGCCCAGCAGGCTCCCCCGTCCCTAGGATTCTCCAGGCAAGAACACTGGAGTGGGTTGCCATTTCCTTCTCCAGTGTGTGAAAGTGAAGTCGCTCAGTCGTGTCCGACTCTTTGCCACCCCATGGACTGCAGCCCACCAGGCTCCTCCGTCCGTGGGATTTTCCAGGCAAGAGTACTGCCTACAGTTCCATGATTTCTCCAGGTCTGGTGGGATAGTGTCCTGACAGTTTGTTAAGCATAGTGACCTGGAAATGTTCCTGTAAGAGAACTTGCGTGGGTTGTTTAGTTATTCTCATGCTGGTTTTGATCTTATTCTGATGGTCTAGCCACCGCAAAATAGGAAACAAAAATTTTGAGACGCTAGTATTTATTGATTCCTTATGATGTGCCTGGAATGTTCTAAGTACCTTGCATGTGTTTGCCATCTGAGCCTCATGAAATCCCAATGAAATGCAGTGATTATGCCCATTCTACCCACATGGACCCTAAGACATTGCAAGTCATCCAGCTGGTAAATTGTGGCATCAGGGTTCAAACCCAAGCAGTGTTACTGTTAGTGTCTGTTTATCAGTGGGTAATGCACATGGATTTTTATGGCAAAAACATGACAAATTCTGTCCTCTCCCCCATTCTCAGTGCTTTAACATGAAGTTCTGCCTTTATAGGACAGATACAGAGGCCGAGCTGGACCTCGTCAGCCACCTCGCCAAAGAACATGGTGCTTTTGACGCCGTGAAGTGCACTCACTGGGCAGAAGGGGGCAAGGGTGCGCTGGCACTGGCTGAGGCCGTCCAGAGGGCAGCTGCGGCCCCCAGCAGCTTCCAGCTCCTCTACGACCTCAAGGTGGGTTAACTGCTGTATGCAAAAAAAATAAACCAAAAAAAGCACAACGAGGTTTCTGTTTAGGCTTCTGTTTAGAGTCATGTTTAGCAGCTTCAACCTGTGGGTTTGCATCTCATGGAGGTGAGTTACACGACCACAGCCTGGACTCCCAACTCCAGACAGCTTTCTTAACAACATGCATTGCTGCTTTCTGACCAAGGAGGGCATCCAGACAAGAACACCCCAGGAGGCTGGCTCACGTCCTAACTTTGGAAAAGCCTCACAGGACAGCCCCTTTTTCTGGCAGGAGAAAGGCTGACATAGAGAACCACAGCCTTTAAACCAGGGCACCAGCCATGTTACTGCAAACTGGCACTGGGCTACGTCGAGCTCAGAAGTGTCATCTGACTGCTTCCCAGCATAGGGGAGAGCAGCGTGGTTCTGCACACCCTGCCTGGTACGGGGCTGCCTGGGGTTCAGAGAAGCACTCAGGCACGAAACCAGAGCGGCCTGGCAGGCTCGGCGTCCTTACTGTCACTGAGTAAGTTGTGATACGTCTGGCGTAGGCAGAAGCACTGCTCATTCTGGGGTGCAATCAAGTTAGTTCAGAGAGTGGTGGTTCTCATTACAGGGTCGTACTTTCCTGTCAGTTCTCTTCCACGTACTTCAGAAGGCGATTGGATGTTAAGCAGTCTGCCCACAGCAACAACTGCCAGCTTCGTTAGGAGCGTGGCATGGACACGGCAGCTGGTTCTGCTTGTGTTCTCTAGGCTGCTTTTTGGGCTGGTTTTTGGAAGATAATGATAGACTTTGAAAAATAGCCATAAAAAGGTAGAAGGAAGCAAACCCTGTTACTCATGAATTTTAACAGTCTCTTGTTTTCTTCGCCCCTTGCAGATCTAATCTGCTTATGTCTTAATTACAGTTAATTAACATTCTGTTGACATGGACATTTTCCTGTTGAGCTTTCGTTTTATAGACTGGTTTGAAAACCTGTTCAACCAACTGTCTTTGGGGGAAATGCCATACACAGAAATTTGCACACAAATACAGAGCATTTATAGACACCCTCTCTAAGCCCACATCCACCGTGCCTGAGTGAGGAACACCAGTCCTTGGAGGTGAGAAGGAGGCCTGGAAGAAGTGAGATAATGAGGACTTCATAACCCATTTCTACTTGGAACTTGTATCTGACAGACGGGAAGCTGTTGCATTTTGTCATATTCAGCGTCTGTTGGTCTTAAATCACTCCTCAACGAAAGTACTTTTGCTTCAGAAGTTCTGAATGTACCTTGGCATTTATAGAGCTCCAGTTATGAGAGGCATATGAAAGTAATCTCTATTGGATCTTTATAAAGCCGCAATTGAATAGCTTCACTTTATTCATGTCCATTATATGAAGCCCCCTCGTAAATGATCACAGTTTAGTTCAAAAGGAAATGCTTGTTTTCGTAGGTAATTATTCTTTTCAGAAAGCAAAACTTGCCCAGTGGTAGCCTTAGTTGCTAGGCGGCATGGAGGCACACAGTGCCTAATTTAACTGATTTGCTCACCCAGGTTGCCTGTGAGAGTAGCTTGTCTTTCCCATTTCCTTTGGGCAGTTTCTCCTTGTGCTGTTTGCTCTTGAATTTTAGTGCCTTGAGCTGGGCTGCAAGAGTATTTCAGAGGCCAAATGCCACTTCTGAAGGTTTTTGCCCTGGAGAAGCAGCCCTGGGCTTCTAGGCCTGGAGGTCACTGGTTGGACCACTGGCCTCTGTCCACTACACAAGTGCCATGAAAAACATATCCTTTCCCACCATCCTTGTTGTATGTTGATCGTATAAGTCATTAGATTGTTGTTTAAATATGTGGATGATTTTGTTTTTATAACTATTTCCAAAGTAACAGCAGTTGACAGTCATTTGTGTTAAAGGTAGCATCTGTACACACTGAGGGTTCTGTGAATGAGCATCAGTTGTCTTATTTCATAAACAGTATCCCAAGTCTGCTTTGATGGGAGACTGATCGTCAGTATTAGAGCATTATTTTTATTTATGAAGAAATAGTTACTCTTGAGCAGTATTGTTTATGATGTACCTATAAAATCTTACACATGCATGTGCGCGCGCACACACACACACACACACACACACACACACACACACACACACAGCAACTTGACACCTGGGGGACAGTTTCCACTTAGAATATCTGGGACCTTGTAGTAAAAAAACGTTTCTAATCCAGTTAACCTCGAACTATTTGCCCATCCTTGTATATGTATAAACACCTGTGGCCGTTTCGGGGATTTTGACCCGGAATACCGCTGTAAGTAAAGGTTCATGTCCTCACGGGTGTCTAGTCATGCCCTCCCCTCTCTGTCTTGTTAGCTCCCAGTTGAGGACAAAATCAGGATTATTGCACAGAAGATCTATGGAGCTGACGACATCGAATTGCTCCCTGAAGCCCAGCACAAAGCCGAAGTCTACACAAAGCAGGTGGGTGTGTTCTTTCAGCTCTTTCTATACATCAGCTCTTGGAGGCAGAATGCCCGCGTTCTCCCAGCCCCGCCAGGCACTGCTGTCCTTCTCTGGGCGGCAGCCGTCTCCCCTCTGAAATACTGAGCATGGCTTAGGTGCTCCAGTCCCAAGTTCTTTATCTTCCCTGAGGTGGTATGTGAGTGTGGAAAAGTCATGAGGAAACATGAAATGTCTTACTAAAGCACTGAGAGCCTGCCTTGAGTCGTATCTTCACGTCTGCTCCAGGCTATCATCTTAATCGGTTATATAAATGAAAGTGAAATAGTCACTTGTGGGATATAGTTGTGAGGGCTCCACGCCTTTGCCCAACAAGGATTTTTTTTTTTAAATTTGTAATGACTAAGCTGGAGGGGTGGTGACATAGACGTGGACATACAGGGGGTTGGGTGTTTCAGGTAGATTGCAGGAGCACAGTGCCCCGATGTTCTTCGTTGCGTTGCCAGCCTTTCACTTCTCCCACCTCTGTTCCCATCCTTCCCCAGGGCTTTGGGAATCTGCCCATCTGCATGGCCAAGACACACTTGTCCTTGTCTCACAACCCAGAGCTAAAAGGCGTGCCCACCGGCTTCGTCCTGCCCATTCGAGACATCCGCGCCAGCGTCGGGGCCGGCTTTCTGTACCCTCTGGTGGGAACGGTGAGTAGGTGCTGCAGGCAGAGAGGACCGCTTGTTCATCAGTGCTTCTTAAATTGATTGCTGCAAACATTACACAAATGCCTAATTAGCAGAGTTCATTGCTAAGGAGAAAGCTGGAGTCGGACCCATTACGATAAATCGTCTTGCTGTGGAGCATCTTGGTCTCAGTTCAAGGATGATGCCATGACTGCTTGTACTGAATAGTAATTGTTTCCCGGTGGCAGTGTGACCTTGTCTGAATCCCGGATGGGCCTAATTAATAGGCTATGTACAGTACTGTTGTATATAATCACAGCTGACTTTTATTGGGCACCTTTTACAGACTAACTTAGTCCTCCCAATAGCCTGTTTGAGGCTCCGCACCTCCTGGGTCTTATCAAGAGGCCTGGAGCTTATGCCTGAAATTCAGGTAATTAACCATTCTTGAGTAAAGAATTTGCCCCTTAAAGTGTAAATGAAGCCTATAGATAAAAAAGATAAGGTGGCTTATTTTTTCTTTTTTTAATTAATTTTTTAATTGAAGGATAACTGCTTTACAGAATTTTGTTTTCTGTCAAACCTCAGCATGAATCAGCCATAGGTATACATATATCCCCTCCCTTTTGAACCTCCCTCCCATCTCCCTCCCCATCCCGCCCCTAGGTTGATACAGAGCCCCTGTTTGGGTTTCCTGAGCCATATAGCAAATTCCCATTGGCTGTCTGTTTTACATATGGTAATGTAAGTTTCCATGTTACTCTTTACTTACATCTCACCCTCACCTCCCCTCTCTCCATGTTCGTAAGTCTGTTCTCTATGTCTGTTTCTCCATCGCTGCCCTGTAAATAAATTCTTCGGTACCATTTTTCTAGATTCCGTATATGTGTGTTAGAATACGGTATTTATCTTTCTCTTTCTGACTTACTTCACTCTGTATGATAGGTTCTAGGTTCAGCCACCTCATTAGAACTAACTCAAATGGGTTCCTTTTTATGGCTGATTATTTATGCTTTGAGATGAATTAATTTTCAGATCTTCCTGTCTTACAGGTTTCATACATGTTTTAGGAGGAAAATTGCTAATTGGGATGTAGAGGAAAGGTTACGGGCATGATTTGGACTGACATAGTTAGTATGGACTCTGGCCCAAAGTCTCCATTGATCCTGTGCCCAGGTTTCCCCCACAGATCTGCCCAGTAGCCTATTTGGTTGGCCAGAGAATTCGTTTGAGATGTACAGAAAAACCCAAATGAACTTTCTGGCCAACCAGTATATCTGCAGCTTTTTCTTACCTGCAATAACAGGATTGAAATAGTGAACTAAGCCAGTACACAAGTAAAGGAAATCAATACATCTCCTTTTGGAGCTTCTTTCAGTATAGTAAGAAGGCGGTAGGAGGCAGTATTACAGTCAGAAGTACAGAATGTTAAAGCCAAATCCACTTTCAGCTCTGCTGGTTTGGGCCTCAGGAAAGTTCAGGTGTCTCAGTGGTAAAGAATCTGCCTGCCAAGTAGGAGACACTGGTTGGATCCCTGGATTGGGAAGATCCCCTGGAGAAGGAAATGGCAACCCACTCCAGTATTCTTGCCTGGGAAATTCCATGGGCAAAGGAGCCTATCAGGCTAGTCCAAGGGGTCACAAAGAATCAGACATGACTACGCAACTAAACAAGAGGTGTGAGCCCTGTTCCTTGCAGTGCTCTGGGGCAGCATCACCACCCCACAGTGGTGGTCAGATGGGCCTGCAAGCCAGTGTCCCTCAGCCCCTCCAGAGGCAGGAGGCCTCACTCTGGTGACAGCATTCATCAGTGCTCAGGGTTTGTCGAAATCCCCTTTTAATAAGAACTCTTAAACCATTTATCCAGCATCTTGGATATTGTAGAACTTACATTGGTTCTGGAGAAATTGTCAGGAGCTGAAGAAGCAGAGCAGTATCGTCACTTTTGATGTGTGCGTGGAGAAGGGTGGCTATACAGACAAAAGCAAAAGTGAAAGTCTCAGGCCTGCAGTTCGGAGAGGAACACAGCCTGCCCAGCTCCACGACAGTCGCATCTAGAACAAGCTCATATTAGAAGCCCACTTGGACCAACACATTTCCACGCAAAATCTAGATGGCTTGATGATTACTGTTCTTCCTGCTTTCTAATTGCTGTTGGGGCCTGAATGAGGCTCAGAGGATTTGAGCATTTTATGTACTAATTCACAGGGTGGTGGTTTCTTTTTGGAGGTGTTTTTTTTTTAAATCTAAGTTTCTATATGTATATATATAATCTTATTTATATGGTGACTGCAGCCATGAAATTAGAAGACGCTTACTCCTTGGAAGAAAAGTTATGACCAACCTAGACAGCATATTCAAAAGCAGAGACATTACTTTGCCGACTAAGGTCCGTCTAGTCAAGGCTCTGGTTTTTCCTGTGGTCATGTGTGGATGTGAGAGTTGGACTGTGAAGAAGGCTGAGCTCCGAAGAATTGATGCTTTTGAACTGTGGTGTTGGAGAAGACTCTTGAGAGTCCCTTGGATTGCAGGAGATCCAACCAGTCCATTCTGAAGGAGAGCAACCCTGGGATTTCTTTGGAAGGAATGATGCTAAAGCTGAAACTCCAGTATTTTGGCCACCTCATGCGAAGAGTTGACTCATTGGAAAAGACTCTGATGCTGGGAGGGATTGGGGGCAGGAGGAGAAGGGGACGACCGAGGATGAGATGGCTGGATGGCATCACGGACTTGATGGACATGAGTCTGAGTGAACTCTGAGAGATGGTGATGAACAGGGAGGCCTGGCGTGCTGCAATTCATGGGGTCGCAAAGAGTCAGACACAACTGAGCAACTGAACTGAACTGAATCTTATTTAAAAATGTTTTCTGATTATCAATATGACCAGTGTCTAAGGGGAAAAAGTTCTACTTGGAAAAGAATAAAAGTACTGAAAATTCTGCTAATTACTATTTAGGGGAACATCTTGAGAATGTTCTGCCAACTTGCACATGCGTGTCTACATCAGTGGGCACCTGACCTTCATCTTTATAATGTCATCTTCAGGCTCCCTTTTTCTTCCTCATCCCCACACTCAGCACTTGCTTCTCTTACAGAATTTGAGACTAAAGACCAACATGAGCTCCATATAGTGTATTCTCAGGAGTGTTGACTGACACTCAGATGTCAGAATCAGGTTTTCTAAAGTGTATGTATTTTGTGTTATGGAAGGTGACTCATCCTTTTCTATGACGCTTTTATAGTAAAGTTGTAGAAGTTCCATTTAGTCTCGCCTCCTGTCTGGATCTGATTTGAAACTTGTGTGTATGTATGCTTTATAAAGGATGTTGTTACAGGTTAAAATATAGTGAGTTTTCACTGACAAGACTTTACAAATTTATATCTAAGTAGGTATTTGTCAAAGCCAACTCTTTAGAAGAAACAAGTATAAATAAAATCCATAAGCATTGCAAGTTCAGTTTTAGAAAGTCAGATTGGACCAGTAGTAACAGTGATTGTAAAACCATCTAGACTGTGTCCAGCAATGTCTTGGCCCAAGTTAAAGGATACTGATTGCTAATCTTTTGTTACTAAAGCAAAAATAATACCAGTATCATCTCAAGACTCATTGAAACAAAATTAAATAGCAGACAAGCCTGCACCTCCTTTTGGTCTTTCAATGTGAGAACCAAGGGGGTGAATAACTGGGTTAGCCTCCCAGCACCTGCCATTGTGGGACGAAGGTGCAAACACCCCCTCAGCCTCCTGTTGCAGCTGTCTGTGTGGGAGCTCAGAGGGAAGACTGGTGAGGGGTTTGCTGGAGGACTCCAGGGTTTTCTCTTGAGATCATAATCTTTTGTTACTGAAGCAAAAATAATACCATAACAGAATCAGTGACTTGGTTTTTAATTTGTAACACGAAGAGTGCCACTTTATGGACAACTGTAAAATAATATTGTGTCTTGGGCTTTCTACCTGAAAGGAACATGAAGGAAAAGACCTAGTTTAGCTTGTTTTTAATGCTATTTCACATCTCCTAGATGAGCACCATGCCTGGACTCCCTACTCGGCCCTGTTTCTATGATATTGATTTGGACCCTGAAACTGAGCAGGTGAATGGACTGTTCTAAACAGGTAAGTCATTACTGGCAGAAGTTTTGCTTTTTCCTTATGAGGCATATTTATGAATTATCAGGTTCCATCTAAAACTATGAAAACGCAGATTTCATAATTCAAGATTCCTTTCCAGACATCAGTGAGAGGAGAGGCAGTAGTAGTGAGCATTGGCAGTACCCAGTAAGTGAAATATTTATATTTCCATACATTTTTGGAAGAAGAACAGGGTTCATCACAAATTGGCAGCATCAAGGGGAGAGGCACCATCTGATGAATTGCGGAGGGACCCCACTGAAGGTTAGACCTCTGTGGACCCCCAGGAGACTCTGGGCTTGGAGCTGATGGCACAGTGGAGGGCAGGAGCAGCTGAAGGTCTGTATACTCTGAATGGATGGCAGGCAGCAGTGAGTAAATGTCCTAGAAAGTAGATGAGAGAAGGAAGCAGGAGCAGTCCAGGAATTCTTGGGGTCTTAAATGAAGGGCCTCAAAGTACTCCTCACAATATATGAGCCACCCCTGGACATACCAGGTGAAATCTCAAAGACATTAAAGTTGAAAATCCTAAAAACCCTTCTCCGGAGAATAAAAAATGGCTGGCCTGTGAAAGAAGTGAGAATTAGACTGAACCCCTGTCTTCCTGGTAGTAAGAGGCTTTCAGACAGTGGAGGAAAGCCCTCCACACTCACGAGGAAAGGTGACTTTCCACCTGTATTTACACTCTGCTAAAACTGTCCAGGTGTTCTCAGACACACGCAGGCTTGCTGCTCCCACGTCTCTTCCTCGGAAGGGATTTAGCAGTTTACTCCAGCAAAATGAGGACCAAACCAGGGCCANCTAATTACTATTTAGGGGAACATCTTGAGAATGTTCTGCCAACTTGCACATGCGTGTCTACATCAGTGGGCACCTGACCTTCATCTTTATAATGTCATCTTCAGGCTCCCTTTTTCTTCCTCATCCCCACACTCAGCACTTGCTTCTCTTACAGAATTTGAGACTAAAGACCAACATGAGCTCCATATAGTGTATTCTCAGGAGTGTTGACTGACACTCAGATGTCAGAATCAGGTTTTCTAAAGTGTATGTATTTTGTGTTATGGAAGGTGACTCATCCTTTTCTATGACGCTTTTATAGTAAAGTTGTAGAAGTTCCATTTAGTCTCGCCTCCTGTCTGGATCTGATTTGAAACTTGTATGTATGTATGCTTTATAAAGGATGTTGTTACAGGTTAAAATATAGTGAGTTTTCACTGACAAGACTTTACAAATTTATATCTAAGTAGGTATTTGTCAAAGCCAACTCTTTAGAAGAAACAAGTATAAATAAAATCCATAAGCATTGCAAGTTCAGTTTTAGAAAGTCAGATTGGACCAGTAGTAACAGTGATTGTAAAACCATCTAGACTGTGTCCAGCAATGTCTTGGCCCAAGTTAAAGGATACTGATTGCTAATCTTTTGTTACTAAAGCAAAAATAATACCAGTATCATCTCAAGACTCATTGAAACAAAATTAAATAGCAGACAAGCCTGCACCTCCTTTTGGTCTTTCAATGTGAGAACCAAGGGGGTGAATAACTGGGTTAGCCTCCCAGCACCTGCCATTGTGGGACGAAGGTGCAAACACCCCCTCAGCCTCCTGTTGCAGCTGTCTGTGTGGGAGCTCAGAGGGAAGACTGGTGAGGGGTTTGCTGGAGGACTCCAGGGTTTTCTCTTGAGATCATAATCTTTTGTTACTGAAGCAAAAATAATACCATAACAGAATCAGTGACTTGGTTTTTAATTTGTAACACGAAGAGTGCCACTTTATGGACAACTGTAAAATAATATTGTGTCTTGGGCTTTCTACCTGAAAGGAACATGAAGGAAAAGACCTAGTCTAGCTTGTTTTTAATGCTATTTCACATCTCCTAGATGAGCACCATGCCTGGACTCCCTACTCGGCCCTGTTTCTATGATATTGATTTGGACCCTGAAACTGAGCAGGTGAATGGACTGTTCTAAACAGGTAAGTCATTACTGGCAGAAGTTTTGCTTTTTCCTTATGAGGCATATTTATGAATTATCAGGTTCCATCTAAAACTATGAAAATGCAGATTTCATAATTCAAGATTCCTTTCCAGACATCAGTGAGAGGAGAGGCAGTAGTAGTGAGCATTGGCAGTACCCAGTAAGTGAAATATTTATATTTCCATACATTTTTGGAAGAAGAACAGGGTTCATCACAAATTGGCAGGCAGCATCAAGGGGAGAGGCACCATCTGATGAATTGCGGAGGGACCCCACTGAAGGTTAGACCTCTGTGGACCCCCAGGAGACTCTGGGCTTGGAGCTGATGGCACAGTGGAGGGCAGGAGCAGCTGAAGGTCTGTATACTCTGAATGGATGGCAGGCAGCAGTGAGTAAATGTCCTAGAAAGTAGATGAGAGAAGGAAGCAGGAGCAGTCCAGGAATTCTTGGGGTCTTAAATGAAGGGCCTCAAAGTACTCCTCACAATATATGAGCCACCCCTGGAAATACCAGGTGAAATCTCAAAGACATTAAAGTTGAAAATCCTAAAAACCCTTCTCCAGAGAATAAAAAATGGCTGGCCTGTGAAAGAAGTGAGAATTAGACTGAACCCCTGTCTTCCTGGTAGTAAGAGGCTTTCAGACAGTGGAGGAAAGCCCTCCACACTCACGAGGAAAGGTGACTTTCCACCTGTATTTACACTCTGCTAAAACTGTCCAGGTGTTCTCAGACACACGCAGGCTTGCTGCTCCCACGTCTCTTCCTCGGAAGGGATTTAGCAGTTTACTCCAGCAAAATGAGGACCAAACCAGGGCCAAGGAAGACATGGTTTTCAGAAGATCAACTCTTAATCTGGACTGTAATGAAGGGGAGTCCTGAGAAGTGCAAGTGACCCAGAGTTACAAGTCCTACACCAGAGTTACAAGTCCCACATGGAATAGTCCCACAGAGTTACAAGTCCCACATGGAATAGAAGGAGGGAGGAAACACTGGAGAGAGCTAAGACAAGGGTGTTGCAAGGGTAATTATACAAAAGAAAGGCTCTCCTATTGTCTAAGAAAGTCAGGGTCCAGGTGGAAGCCAACCATGGCTATCATCTAGGCAACTGTACGGATGGTTGTCACAGAAGCAGAGACACCTGTGCTTGGTGCTGGGGAAGCGCTGTTCTTCAGGAGGCATATGTGACCTTGGAAATGTCATCATGGCACATGCTTGGTCTGGACTTAGACAGTATTCACACAGCCATGGTGTAAATCCTGTGCATTGTTTTCAAGTCTGTGCACAGAAGTGTTGATGGTGAGAAAGGAGGTAAATGTTAACAACTTTAGCAGCGGTAGAAGATGATGGTGTGGCGTGGATGGGAAGAGGAGATATTTCAGTGCTTAGAGAAAACTGTGTGTTTCTTGTCTCTCTGTCTTTCTAGATTGTCCGTCTTCAAGAAGCTGTTTTGAAAGTTTGGCTGGTGTTTATTCAGGCTGCCTGTCAGGAAGTGTGGGGAGGTGAAGAGAAGTCCGTCTGCCCCAAAGGTCTTCTGAAATGAGTAGTGGGGGTTTCCCCAGAAGCCTTTCTTCAGTTTTAATTTGCATCATTGTGTATAAATTAACCTGAATCATGTACACGTCTAATTACCTTACAGAATCCATAGAATAAAAGTAAATAATTTTTCAGTCTCTGCGTTCAAATAGAAATTGTAGCATTAACAGTCTGTGTTGCCTTAGCTCTGCTTTCCCATGTGATCTGGGAGACCTCTGCCATAACAGAAGAAGCAAATCCTAGTGTGTACCTTAGGATATGTTGTATTTAAAGGGGGAATGATGCGTGTGTGCTTGTGTGTTTCTGGGAGGACACGTAATAAGGAGACCTTCTTAGAGGGCTGAGGGAGAAATGGAATTTGGAGAATATGCCTTTTTGTCATGTACATATATATATATCTGCATATATATATATATATATATATATATTTTTTTTTTAATGCTTTCTTGGCCTTATTGCCTTGGTGGGTAAGTCAGTCTAGTTTTTTGGGAGCTACTTTTTTTTTTCCTTTGCCACACTGCATGCATGTGAAACTTCCCCAACCAGGGATTGAACCCATGCCNATATATATATATATATATATATATATTTTTTTTTTAATGCTTTCTTGGCCTTATTGCCTTGGTGGGTAAGTCAGTCTAGTTTTTTGGGAGCTACTTTTTTTTTTCCTTTGCCACACTGCATGCATGTGAAACTTCCCCAACCAGGGATTGAACCCATGCCCTCTGCTTTGGAAGCTTGGAGTCTTAACCACTGGACCACTAGGGAAGCCCAAAATAGTGCCTTTTTTTTTTTTTTTAACTCTGCGAAAGTATTACTTATATAGGTTTTTATCCTGAACTTCCTTAGAATTCCCATTGCTGTCACAGCTTCAGCACCATTCTTTTATATATATATATCTATATATATATATATATAGATATATATATCTTTTTTTTTTTTGGCTCTGCCAGGTCTTAGATGCAGCATGTGGGATCTAGTTCCCCGACCAGGGATCAAACCTGGGCCCCCTGCACTGGGAGCTCAGAGTCCTGGGCACTGGAACACCAGGGAGTACCCAGCACCGTTCGTTTTTAAAAGTCCTCAGGAAGGATGGTTTACAGTATTAACCGTAGGATGGCTCTGTTGGCTCAGCGAATGATTATTTAGCTTCTGCCCTGTGCCTGAGCTCTCTAGCCCTCCCTACAGTATGTTTTTCCCCCTCAAATGTTTTCCCTTCTCTTTTTGTTTGTCGTCCGTCTCTGTTCTGCCATTTTCCCTTCTCTTTCCCCTTTCGCATCCTGCATCGGGCCCTTCCAGAAGATGTCACATCCACACTGGTGCCACTGCTGCTCAGTTAGCATTGCAGAGCAGTGTTTTTCCTGGTGTCCTTGGTTTTATTATTTTTAATGCCCTAGGTTGTTCATATCAGTGTTGTAATACTGTCAGCTTCACAGTCTAAAGAAATGACATGACAGCAGTGGGCATATGGCAGAGGGGGTTAAACCACAGAGCCCCAGCTCCGTCATGCTTTGTACGCTTCCTGGCACATCACACACACAGTGATGTTGTCATTTCCTGTTTGAAAGCATCATTGGGGCCATCTGCACAGAGTTCACTATTTCCAGTGTTGTTGTTGTTGGGTTTTTTTATGTCCTATAAAACCTCATCTGGAATGGGACCTGCAGGGAATTCAGTTGATAAACAGGAGAGTAAAGCAGTGTATTGTCAGTCTAGGTGACCTGACGATCATCTTTAAAAATTTAGGCTTTCTCATATCACCAAAAGCCATGTGGGTTTTGTTTGTCGTATATGTGTTTTGGCTGTGCTGCACAGCTTGTGTGGTCTTAGTTCCCAGACCAGGGATCAAACTCGTGGCCCCTGCAGTGGAAGACACAGAGTCCTAACCACTGGACTTCCAGGGAAGTCCCAGCCATGTGGGCTTCATCTTTAATATTTCTAGAAATACTGAACCCAACTGGTGGGAAGACAAAGATTATAAACAAAGCCCTAATACATAAATGGGCTTCCCTGGTGGCTCAGCTGCAATGTGGGAGAACTGGGTTCGATCCCTGGGTTGGGAAGATACCCTGGAGAAGGGAATGGCCACCCACTCCAGGATTCTGGCCTGGAGAATTCCATTGACTATAGTCCATGGGGTCACAAAGAGTATGACACGACTGAGCGACTCACTTTCAATACAATAAATAGTTTTTTACCCAGTATTCCAAGCTCAAGAGAAGGCATAAAGAACAAAAAATAACTGTAGGCTATCTGAAGACCTGAACTCAAGACTTACTGACAAGCATTAGTGGCTTTGGAATAGTCTGTGTGGCCAGAGAAGGACTAGTGAACCTAGGCATCCTTCAAGATCACCGACCTCCCTGTCCCTGCTCTGACCCTGAGTGGTTAATGGCTTCCCTCCCTGTGTTCGTAATATTACTGATAAACAGATTGCGTCTCCTCAGATCTGCACCTCAGAGGCTTGCTGTGCAATGAAGATGTATATACATTCTCAATTCAAGGAAGAAAATGTTTATGCGCTGTCAAGCAAAGCAGATTGCAGCAGAATTAGTGTCGAGTTTACATTGGCTGGGGCAACCCTGGTGGTGCCCGGAAACATCAAACCAGCAGAGAGCTGCAGCCATATTCATTTAATGGTGTACCGGGGAAGGGAAGTGGAGGGTTTATTCCCAGGAGATCTCATAACATGTAAGAATTATGACCAAGGAGTTATAAACCATTTTTGGTAACTGCAGACCCAGGCTGTGGGTGGATAGGGACTAGAATGGGAGAAATGGTATCATCTGTAGAGATCAGATAAATAAGCAAGCGATTTTATTGGCACACTGTATCTGGTGATATTAACCAGATAAGCTGTAGGTAGGGTAATTTCTCATCAGATTGAAGATATATTTAGAGCCTGTTTCTCATTATATAATAAAAAGCTACTAATGGAATAGCAGACAATGATATGGGTAATAGCTTACTAACTGTCACTTAAATGAGTTCAAGGATGACAGGTTTCTTTCATGTATGAGGTACTGGATATATTTTTTGAAACTCTGATTTAGCATTGGGTTCTAGTTATAGCCTAAACAAAAACCACACTACAGTATTTTATTTATGATTCTATACTATGTGTGGCTTGGAGGTTGGAGATGAGTTATATGTAATATACCTTAAAGAAATCTGCCCTTCAATTCACCTCTTAGCCCAAACCACTTTTCAGTATTTTTTTTTTTTAAGAAAAGCAGATGGAATAAGATCTATGTCATTAAGATGACCTTTATTGTTTTAATCTGTTGCTTATTTTGTTTCCAATTACTTCCCAATAAGACAGCTATTCTACTCTGTCTTCATCTAGATAAGCTCATCTTATTTTTGCTTGAAATTGCTGCAAACTCCCAAATCTGCTAGAGTTGAGAAAATTTGTATCTCAATAATAGCATCTCAGTTATGAATGGCATGGATTTTTAAAATTTGTTTAAAGTTCAAAACTGACAGCAGGGTCAGTAACCCATCTGAGACATCTTCCCATATATTTGCTGAATAAACAAAGATAAATTGAATTCTTAATTATAACTACTATAAATTGGATGCTTATGGATTTTCCTGTTTTATAGATTTTGTCCCTAAGATCTTGACAGATAAGATTCATCTTTACCTTTGTGTGCTAATAGTTCTTTGCTTAATAAGTCTCAGATAAAGCTATAGAATCTTAAAGGTAGAATATATTTCTGGAAAAACATCCCCAGATGGGTAACTGAGGTTTACCTATAAAAGTATCATGATCCTATAAAAGAAAAGAGATNTGTGTGCTAATAGTTCTTTGCTTAATAAGTCTCAGATAAAGCTATAGAATCTTAAAGGTAGAATATATTTCTGGAAAAACATCCCCAGATGGGTAACTGAGGTTTACCTATAAAAGTATCATGATCCTATAAAAGAAAAGAGATAAGTACAACTACTTTTCAGAAATTCTTCCCTCCATCTTAATGAGTTCTTCACCTCGGTGGTGTACAAGGGAAGGGCCAGAGGAAGAGAGAGGAGCCAAGCATCCTGGAGGACCTCACCTCTGGAGCTCCCAGGAGTACCCTTGTAGGTCATATTAAACCCAAAGCAAGTCACTCACTGCAACACCTTTCATTGGTGTTAATGTATAGCACACAATGGATTACGTGTACAAATAAATGCTTACCGTGCTTTTCACTAAAGTTTAAGGATCTGTTAATAAATACTCAAAATGTGTGAAAATACACAATAGCTAAGCTGAATCTACCCTCCAGTCAGGCAGGAGAGTAGATAATGCCAATACCCTTGCTCTGATCAGGACTGGAGTTGTGAGGAACACAGTCCAGTTCTCCACCCCCCACTTAACTGAGAGGGAAGGCAATGGCACGTACTCTTGCCTGGAAAATCCCATGGGAGGAGCCTGGTGGGCTCCAGTCCATGGGGTCGCTAAGAGTCGGACACGACTGAGCGACTTCACTTTCACTTTTCACTTTCATGCATTGGAGAAGGCACTGGCAACCCACTCCAGTGTTCTTGCCTGGAGAATCCCAGGGACGGGGGAGCCTGGTGGGGTCGCACAGAGTCGGACACGACTGAAGCGATTTAGCAGCAGCAGCAGGAACATACTGAAGGGAAACATGGGTAACTTGTAAGCCACTTAATCTGGGAAATCTATACAAGGTATAAATGATGGGTGGAGCTGGATTCCTGTGTTCT
>SJYV01047657.1:529024-559020 GCA_006410875.1 Neotragus pygmaeus | reverse complement strand
GTGCCCCGGCGTCCAGCCCTGCGTCGGCCAGGGACCCCGCGGTAAGTGAGGAGGGCGAGGAGGTTGCGGGGGAGGGTGCGGGCAGGTGTCCGGTCCGCTGATCGCCTGTGCAGCAGAGTAGGCGGGAGGTGCCCGCTGGACCACCCAAGGTGGCCGGGGTGAGAATCAGGAAGGTCGTTTGTCCGCAGACATCTCCAGCCAGAGCGACCCTCATCGGCTCTGTCCGCCCACCGCTTCGTGTTACATCTCCTAGGAGCGGGTGTTGCTGATAGCTTTTTCTCATTACTTGCCCTTTTGGGGGGAAATGTGTGGGGTTTCTGGCCATTATCGTTGTGCAGAGAACTTGAAGCTGGGTTACCTGTTCCATGCCCCAGCATTTTCCGTTTTGAGTACTTTCTCCTGCGCTCTGGCTCCTGCCAAACGCACAATCTAGCCGGAGAGACGCCTTCCTCCAGGAGGAAGCTTCGCGGTCCGCACCGGGAGATGGGAGAGACTCACTACTTTCCCCAGAGAGCGGCTGCTTTTTGCCTCCATGCTTCTCTGCTCACGGGAATATGGGGAGGGGTATTTTCTGTGGCAGTAAACTTGCGGTTCTATCAGGAAATTATAACAGGGACTTTAAGACTGCCGAGGCGATAAAACCATCTGCGCAGGTTAAGGACGAATCATTTGCAGCTTAGTGTTATGCAAAGTTTTAGTGTCACTGCCCTGCACCTTCCCCATTTCAGTTAGGTTTTATTTGGATATTTGTTGTATTTCTTCATCTGATATACATTCAAGTCAGCTTCTCAAGCAGTTGTCTTTGGGCAATTTAGAATAATTTCAAATGATACATTTCTAAACATGGTCTAATTTCAATATTTCTATTAGCTCTACATCTTCTGGTTAATAAAAACTCAGGCGCTGAGAATTCACAAGAAGGGAGGAGATTTAAAGAGCTATAATCAGCTGTGGTTCTTGTGTTATGGAAGCATATGAGGAGGGACATTGTAAAAATGTTCATATTTTAGTTTCATCATTGTTCTAGGATGACTTTGTCTTTCTGTCAGAGGAATGTGTGAGTATGTAAGACTCAACCTAAGGGGATATTTACTTAGATGATGAACTGATTTTCAGAGTTCCAGTTCCTTCTGTGGTTCATGGAATCAAGGGCTACCCAAATATAACCAACAGTGAAGGATTTACATTAAAAAAAAAATGTACAAAGAAAGAGTCCCTTTGCTTATTTTAGGACATCCATCTAAAACTCATAGGATTTTTGTTAGGTGACCACCTCACATCTCTGTTCACTGGTACCCTCATACCACTCTGTGGATTGATTTTAAAATATACCTTTATATTTATGTCACTAATTAGTTTGCCAATTGCCTATCTTATCAACTTAGTTTTGGCTTTCAAATTAGTTCTACAGCCAAGATAATAAAATACAAAGAATTTCAAAAGCTTGATTTTAAAATAGCAAGAACTCATTCTGAGTCTTGGTTCAGTTATGAGTTGATGGGTTACATTATGGTTACATGACCATTAAGCAGTTTTAAAATGTTTTGACTAGTGAGTCTAGTGCAGACTAGCACCTCCAAACAATTCATTTTTCTGATGAAACTCTTAAAGCCCAGTTTCAGAGGACAAGCTTTGAAAACAGGCAATCTTGGGTTGAATCTGAGCTCTGTTATCAACTAGCCGTATAATCTAGAGCAAGTTACTTAACCTATCTAGGCCTCAATTTCTTCATCTGTAGATGGTGATAGCACCACCTCCTCTGTAATGTGGGAGGATTAGAGATGTATATAAAAGTGCTTAGCATTTCCTAATACATAGGAGTTGCTCAATAAATGTCAACAGTTATTATCATTCACTCTGACCTTCAACTATGTGCTCATCATAGAAAATGTTTGAACAGCAGATACTTAGAAAAAAATGTTAAAATTATACAAACAAATTTACAAGTAGAGAATGACAGTAATGTTAAATTTCCCACGAGCATGTACGAGCATGTATGAAAAGTAGCACCTCCTTCATGGAACATACATTTTTAGAACAGAAACCTTATGGTATACTGGAAAGAGCATTAGAGAGTCGAAGTCTTCAGTTCTAACTCTGGCTCTGACTTCATCTAACTGTGAGACCTTCAGCAGGCCAGCTGCCCACGCCGGAGTTCAGTTTTTTCACCTGGCTCGACTTGAACAATCTCAAACAATCTCTAAGATCTTTGCAACTTCAGAACTCTTTATTGCATGTAATAAAAAATTACATTATCTTGCTTATCACCCTGCTCTTCATTGTTTTTGTTTTTGGTGGTGATAGTGATTTTTGTTAATTTGCAATTCAAAGAATTACATAATTCATAGAAACAGCACAACTCCAGAATTTATAAAATAATAACAGATCTGCAGAGTAATCCAAAATGAAGTTTTAACAAAGAAAAGAGAGTAAAATAAATTCACACTGAAGTCTTTTGGATAGGGCAAAAATAAACCCCAATTTTTATTCTCCAGTCATTTCAGTAAATTAGTTTATGGGAAATATGCCAGGTAGAATCATATGCATTCAACTGAAATAGTCTCTATAGAAAACAGACTGATGGTGAAATAAAATATCCCTCTTTTCTCTTATCAGGTTGCTCCTTAAATAAAACAAAAATCTATCCAGTAAAAGGGCTTTCATGAAGAAATTAGCAAAATTACAAGTAATAGAGAATGTAGGCATTTGTATAATTGGAGAAACCACCTAAAATGACTATATGGAGTAAGATGAAAGGAATGATTACATCTGGAAGAAATTTTACTCTGTGATATTTTNAAGAAATTAGCAAAATTACAAGTAATAGAGAATGTAGGCATTTGTATAATTGGAGAAACCACCTAAAATGACTATATGGAGTAAGATGAAAGGAATGATTACATCTGGAAGAAATTTTACTCTGTGATATTTTTGCCCACTTTTTTGTCATAATAGACTGCTAAGGAAGAGACGATATAGTTTTCTAGAGGAAGAAAGAGTGTAATGTGAAAATGGAGATCACAGTTTCTGAAATACAAGTAGAAAGCAAGGATGAGACAAGATCAGCAGAAGTTAGACCTCAGGATGAGAGGCAGGAGGAAAAAGCATCGATGCTCTGCTTCAAGAGAAGAAAAAAAGCAGCCAAAGCAATGAAGCCCAAAGCCAGCTCTAAAGCTGCTGATGCAGCAAGGAAGTGTCCTCCAGAAGCAGGAGCTTCTGATCAGCCACAGCGCCCTGGCGGGGCCTGGGCCTCAATCAAACGCCTTGTAACACGCAGGAAAAGGTCAGAGTCTTCAAAGCAGCAAAAGCCCTTTGAGGCTAAACTGCAATTGGAAATCAATGCCGAGAAGGCTAATCCTTCTAAGAAAAAGGCAAAATCCAGACTCAAGATTCCCTGCATAAAATTCTCAAAAGGAGAGAAAAGAAGTAATCACTCCAAAATCATAGAAGACTCAGACCACAGTGTCAAAGTCCAAGAGGCTGAAAATCTGGTTACAAAAACTCTGACCCAATCAGATGACCAGACAACAAAGACCAAGTCGCCCCAGGATGTAAGGGAAGATGTCTCACAGAAAGGGGATGATGAGGTCTGTGAATCAAATGTGAACAACAGCATAACTTCTCCTGGAGAGAAAGTGATTTCAGTAGAACTTGAGTTAGATATGGGTCATTCTGCTATTCAAACAGGAACTCTAATCCTTGAAAAAGATACTGAAACGCTTGAGGAAATACAAAGCATTCAACCTCAGCAAGAAAGCCCATTGGAAGCTTCGGACACAGAACAGGAGCTCCCAGTGGGTTCTGAGGTTCCTCCCTCGCCTGCAGTCCCAGATCAACAAATTCTGGAAGAAGCCAGAAATGGTGTCCTAGAAAGTGGACCAGATTGGAAGGAGCATGAAAGTAGAGAGATTGTTGTTGAGGAGAGTAAGCCAAAAGATACTGAATTGAGCCAGGAATTGGATTTTCAAGAAAATGAGATCACTGCAGAAAAACCCAAACCAGAAGAAAGCAAAAGAATGGAGCCAATTGCTATTATTATCACAGACACTGAAATCAGTGAATTTGATGTTAAGAAATCTAAAAATGTCCCTAAGCCATTCTTAATTTCAATTGAAAATGAGCAAGTAGGGGTTTTTGCTAATGACAGTGGTTTTGAGGGTAGAACTTCGGAACAATATGAAACACTCTTAATAGAAACAGCTTCTTCTCTTGTCAAGAATGCTATCCAGTTGTCTATAGAACAGCTTGTTAATGAAATGGCCTCTGATGATAATACAATAAATAATCGTCTACAGTGACAGATTCTAGATCATGGGAGGGAAAAATAAAAGCTTAATGGTTAATTATTTTACATATTCGTGGCATTTCTTTTTTCAGCAACAAATGAGAGATTTAGCATCTGGAATTTAACCCAACACAATTCCAACCTAGAAGCCAAGTGCTGAAGAATTAATCAAGTTATAGAACCCTCCCTACCACTGAAATGCAGCCACTTCTGGATTGGAGGAAGTCAGTACAAACTGCAGTGAAAAGTGACATCAGGGGAGTTGCTAAAATGGTTTCTGGAGATTAGAGTGCTTGGGAGAGATACATTTAATGAGTACTTGCAGTATGCCGTAAGCTCTTTCATGTCCTCTGATGTCACAAAGCCTGGTTTCCTTTTGATAGTTCAATACCATGTATAGGTCAATATAGCATTCTGTTTTCAACAACTTTTTTTTACAGTATACTTTTATGTTATTTGAAATGATGAATATGGCGAACTGTTTTTGTGAGTGTGTGATTTATAGTAGTAAGACTACTACCTAGGACTTATACTCCTAGGCAGTAGCCTTACCTCAAAACAATACTGCAAACCAAAATATATATATATATATATCAAAAAATATATATATTGTTTGATTAAACATGAGTGGTTTTCTAGTCTTGCTCAAGTTCCTTACAAAAGCCATTCACAAATTACTTCAAACAGGCAAGTAATTACCTTGTGGAAACAGGGGGTGCATTTTCCCTCTCCATCTTTCATCTACCCCAGATAGACCTGTGTAAATCCACTTGTGCAAGATCACCTGCTGAAAACCTAAAAAAAGCAACAATAAAAAGTGGAATATTATTTTCCATCCAGGAGAAGACAAACTTCCCAAGTAACAAGTGATCACAGGTAACACAGGATTCATCTTGCAAGATTAAATCTCTGGAGACTATTTCATCAATCTCTCCTCGAAGAGGAGAGTGGATTCAAAGCCAACCTGGCAGTAAAAGTCCTAGGAAATCACAATCAACTCAGTTCAGTTCAGTCGCTCAGTCGTGTCTGACTCTTTGCGACCCCATGAACTGCAGCACGCCAGGCCTCCCTATCCATCACCAACCCCTGGAACTTATTCAGACTCACGTCCATTGAGTCAGTGATGCCATCCAACCATCTCATCCTCTGTCATCCCCTTCTCCTCCCGCCCTCAATCTTTCCCAGCATCAGGGTCTTTTCAAATGAGTCAGCTCTTCGCATCAGGTGGCCAAAGTACTGGAGTTTCAGCTTCAACATCAGTCCTTCCAATGAATATTCAGAACTGATTTCCTTTAGGAATGGACTGGTTGGATTGTGATTTATTAGGAAATCACAATAATTTAATGAAAATATTACTCATGCTTGTTCAAGAATGAGCCAAATACATAGCTGATAGAAAGTGGAAAGTTATTACTAAAGTACGTTATATTTTAAATGCTAGTATTCTTTCATTGTGTCTGTGTTGAGAGACACCAGTAAGCATTTTACATGAATATTGAAAATTTACTTTTTCATCAGTACTTAGTCCAGCTAATTCCTTACACAAAAAAATGAACTTAATATAGCAAGAAGGGCTAGTGTTTTATTTAAATCATCGATCTCAGCGATAGCCATATTTTTTGAAAAAAGTAATCGTTTCAACCTTTCCTTGTGTGAAATGGCCATAAGACTGCAATACACTTCCCTACCTCACAGGGCAGGGTTCACATTGTACAGTCCTCTATTGAGTGACAGTGTCACTCTGAAAGTAGATGAAATAGCAAAGAAGTTCCACTTGAGTTGTAAGGTACTTGTTAAAGGTATTCGTATGTTCTTAAAGAAAAGAATGTACGTTAGATAATTTAAAACGATCTGGTGATTTCCTGCATTATTTATGGATTGCATACAGAAAGTATGTGCTAATTTATCCCTTAGAATTGAGTTTCTTCCTTTAAGTACCTATTGAGACCTCTGGCAGAAGAATGTGACTTTGGAACTGAACCAGATAACAGATATTATTAGCAAGATTCTTTGTTGAAGTGTAAAAGTATTTACCCAGGTTTTCCTCCCTTCATGCTTATAACCTTGTGGGGATGGGAGTGCAGGGAAGGAAACTACCAGTCCTTCAATTTAGCAAGATGAAAAGTGGATCTTTCAAAACATGACCCAAGAGATCAATTTCTTTTAATTATACAATTCTTAAACAAAAGACTGCTAAGTCATCCTCCCTAAAAATACTTTTAAATTCACTATATGTGGTGCTAATGGACTTGGACAGCTACCAGCAACTACATATTTAAAAGTGAGCAATTTTTTAAAACTGACTAAAGTTGGTGCGTTTTACAGAGTTTTGAAGAATCCTGCCTTCATTTTATTGCAAGGATGGCTCAAGCCAATATACTTGATTGTAAGTTTTTAGTAATTTCTCATGAATGAGCAAAAAGTATAGCACTAACCAGTTACTGAAAATATTTTCAAATGTTTAGGTATATTTATTTGAGAGTTTTAAAAACATGTGAGATATATATGTGTAATGGATGTTTTTTAAGACTAGTCCTAGGTTTCTATTTTTTTTTTCCCCTTTGTGGTGTGATACATATTTGGTTACAATGTATTATAATTGAGTGTTTTGGTGATGAAATGTGTACTTTATTTGTATTCATTCTTAAATGGTTTCTCCTCAATCTTTTCTATTGAGAATATCTGGTGAATTAAGTAAGTAGAATTCCAGTTTGAAAAAGGAATCCAGAAATGCACTGATCTCAATCTGATTATTCTGCTACATGGCCAAATTCTACTACTGTGAATTCTAAGATGATGTAACTTGTTTTGGCCTTATAGAAATAATCAAAAATCAGATGACTTAGGAGTCTCTCATAAAATATTTTCTATTTTAAGCAATTTGACCTTATATGTAAGACATGAAGTGAAATAGGTTCTTATTCAATTCACATCCACTTGATAGTATTAAAATATCACAGAATGCAATTTAATAACACATTAATTTTCCTTTAAATTTGCTGTGGTATAAATGCTGCTTTTAATGAACATTCATCAGTTAAGTGGGATTCAGTTTCTCTTGAACGCAGAATTTTACAAGGCTGGTTGGTTTATCAGATTTTTCAGCACATTATATTCCCCCTTTTGAGAGTCGTGTTATTCAGTTTGCTTTACAACAAGAATAAGAAAATCCTCCTCTATTTTGTGTAGCACTAGCCACTTAACATTTTCTCCAAGTACTTTACAGGGTATAAAAATAGTCCCTGGTAACATTTAAGTAAAGGCAGCAGGAAACAAAAGAGCATTCAAGTAGAAATTAGCTTCCCTGCCACCTCCTCCACCTCAAAGAACAATAAGCATGTGGCACAAATGGAGTTCTTCAAAAAACTGTCTGCATAATTTTCTTTGAAGATAATCTATTTGACAGCACGAAGTCTGTGATCTTAATTGGTCTACTATTTAGTGAAGTCTTAAGACACTCGATTGATGTATTTCTGAGAGAATACGTTATTTCACCAGTATGTGTGACTCACCTTCCTGCTAAAGGCTTTTAGAAATACGGATTGGGATTGTGAGAGGGCACCAGTCCAATCTGGCTTCTGCAAAAAATCCAGAGTTAACTTCATCTGTAAGTTTCTAACTTCAAATTGCCTTATTTTTTTATAGTTTAAGAATTAATTTGAGGGGGGGACAGTTTACAGCAGAATTTTTAACATAATTGTTAGGCTTCCGAATCCCATTGTTTGAAAAGATCATTTTATTCACTTTATTCAGATGTGTGAAGTCTGCTTTTTAATTTCACCTGATACTCAATACATTAGGGGTGGACTTCTCTGCCTGCCCTTTCTGCATTTTTAAACATCTTTATTTAAGGTTTAGAGTTCTTTAGGTTAAAATTCCTGTGATGTTTTATTGTGTAACTTAGTTTCTTATTATACAGAATTCAAATTTTCAGTATATAGTACATTTTATGGTACATTTTTGAAAAGATTTTTTTGTAATCCTTAGTTAACAAAAAATTTAACAGAAAGCAACTACTTAAATCTAGGTTGAATTCAATTTATTCAATGTTTTGGGTATGACACATCCCAAACACTGATAAAGCGGACAGGCTCTCTGCCCTTGAAAAGCCCAACCTGGGAAACAGCAGAAACTGAAATTGGGACAGGGGTTAAAGAAAGAGCCACAGGGACGCAGCACTGTGATGCACTGCGGGGGAGACGAGAGAGAGGAATTCATTTTGCCAGGTGTGGGGAGATGGTCATATAAACACAGGGGCAGCTTGATAGCATTTGGTTTCTAAGTAGTTTTAAAGTATATTCCTTCTGATTTGTGAACAGGTGCAGAAAAAAAGCCTGCATAATGTTACGTATTTATAGTAGTTCTTTGTCTGTAAAAATGTTAATTGGATGAGCTATTATGAAAGCAAAAGTTCAAATTTGTATTTCTCATTAAAATTAGTACTATATTACTGTGGATCAGATGCAAATATTAGAGAAATAATACTCTGTAACAAAGTTTTAATCTGAATTAATATATGTACTGAATATTAATATAAAATAAATGCTATACTGGTTCATGTTTATGTACCCAGGTCTTTTAAGAGAAACATGGTATATAGTACATTAATTTCCTAAAACCATAAAGGTCACAGATTGAAACTGAGTTAGCACCATCAAAAGTTTTGCTCTGCTGAGTGCTGGCCCAATTTTATGACGACATGCCTAAAAGAGCCCACCTCCAGAAAAGAGAAAGAAAACACCTTGAACTTGAATTCANATTTCCTAAAACCATAAAGGTCACAGATTGAAACTGAGTTAGCACCATCAAAAGTTTTGCTCTGCTGAGTGCTGGCCCGATTTTATGACGACATGCCTAAAAGAGCCCACCTCCAGAAAAGAGAAAGAAAACACCTTGAACTTGAATTCAATTTCACTGAAATAATTCCACCTAAAGGACAATTCTGATTTTGATGCATCTATGAACCTGACAGAAGCACTTGTTTTCCTCACCCCTTACTGTTCTCAAGTTGCTTTTCTGTATTAAGTGACACATTGTTAATAATCTATATGGTCACCAAATAACTAAGCAACCTTGATGCAAAAAAATGCTTATTCAGATGGTGCCTGCTAAAGCTGGATGTTTCAAAAGTTCTGTGTTTACTAAGACACCAGTTTTCTTCTCTAAACATTGACAGCCCTGTTTTTCTGAAGCACAGACCAATGACAATAATTAGGCTCTAGAAAAGAATGTGCTTTCCAAACCTCGGGATCAATTTAAAGTTGATAACACCTTACAAGTCCTAAAACTAAACTTTGTTCTGAAGTAAAATGTCTCGTTAATGTACACTGTACATAGGGTATTCAATATTTCACGCTTTGTGGGATTAAAATTTTTTTTTAAGTCACATCTTTCTAATTTAAGAGAATAGTACCTAACCTTTTGCAACACTTGTCCTCACAGGCAATTCTGCCATTTATACTAAGTCTGGAGGCCCCAATCACTTTGTGAAGTACATATCTTTTTTTCCCTGAAGCTTGAGATCATNTTTTTTTTAAGTCACATCTTTCTAATTTAAGAGAATAGTACCTAACCTTTTGCAACACTTGTCCTCACAGGCAATTCTGCCATTTATACTAAGTCTGGAGGCCCCAATCACTTTGTGAAGTACATATCTTTTTTTCCCTGAAGCTTGAGATCATTGGAGGCTAAGTTTCTGAACTTAGGAAAAAGAGTGAATAAACATGTATGTGTACATGAGTACACTACACATTCAGAAAATTCTCAGCAAATCTGGGCACAGATACCACAAACAAGAAAAACCTACGTGAGGGAAGGATGCCTCCTAGGGTGGAAAACTCCTAAACTTAAAACTGTCTCTAACTTATCGTAACAGCAATGGTAGCAGTGTCTAGCAGTTTCTGCATTTTACAAGACCAGATGCACTTTCTTCACAATTTGTTTCATGGCTAGACTCAAATAGGACTTTGGCCTTATCTTGATCTTTGCACGCATGCTAAGTCACTTCAGTCATGTCCAACGCTTTGCAACCCTATGGACTGTAGCCTACAAGGCTCCTCTGTCCATGGGGATTCTCCAGGCCAGAATACTGGAGTGGGTTGCCATGTCCTTCTCCAGGGGATCTTCCCAACCCAGGGACTGAACCCACATCTCTTACATCTCCTGCATTGGTAGGCAGGTTCTTTACCACTAGCACCATCTGGGAAGATCTTGATCTTTATAACAGTGCAATTCTGGGGCAGGGATTAAACCTTTNCCACAGTTCAAAAGCATCAATTCTTCGGCGCTCAGCTTTCTTTATAATCCAACTCTCACATCCATACATGACTACTGGAAAAGCCATAGCTTTGACTAGAGGGACCTTTATCAGCCTAGTCAAAGCTATGTGAAAGACTTTTAAAAGGTACACTGGTGCCACCTTTTGGCCAAATTAAATATTTATACAAATTACAACTTATGATTACATTTTAATTTCACAGAGAACTTATTAGGGACACAATTGTTTAATTCAAAGATTATATGAGTAGATTTTAGACTGTCTTGTTGCTTAATACATCTACAATTTTTAATAATCACATTTTTATCTTTGAAAAGATGGGATAAGTTAATATAAATAGAAATTTAATTCTTGGCACCACTGACATTTTGGCTGGACAATTCTTTGTTGTGGGGGCTATATTCTGTGCTGTAAGATATTCAGAGTACCCCTGATTTATCTGCCCACTAGATGCCAACAGCAACCTTCTTCTAGCCCCACCCAGTTGTGACAAATACCTCCACACTGCTAAATGTCACCATGGTGAGGGGGGATCACCCAGTGTGATAATTAACTTTATGTGTCAACTTGACAGGGCCACGGGATACCCAGAAATTTGGTCAAACATTATGATGGGTGTGTCTCTGTTTCCGAATGAGTTAACATTTGATTCAGTAGACTGAGTGAAGATTTCCTCTCTCATGTGAGTAGCCCTCATACAATCAACTGAAGGCCTGAACTGAACAAAATGGCTGACCCTCCTGAGAATAATGGAACTTCTGTCAATTAGCTGGGACAGTGCTCTTTTTCCTGCCTTTATGAGTCTCAAGCTGCAAAGTTTGGACTGGAACTACCTCACCTGCTCCCCTGGGTCTCCAGCCTGCCACCTGCAGATTTTGGGACTTGGCCTCCATATTTGCATAAGCCAATTATTTATAATCAACCAGTCAATCAATCTCTTTCTCTCCCGTTCTCCTCTCTCACAGACACATACACATACACCCACAGTGTGGTTCTGCTTCTCTGCTGCTGCTAAGTCGCTTCAGTCGTGTCTGACCCTGTGCAACCCCATAGACGGCAGTCCACCAGGCTCCCCCGTCCCTGGGATTTTCCAGGCAAGAACACTGGAGTGGGTTGCCATTGCCTTCTCCAATGCATGAAAGTGAAAAGTGAAAATGAAGTCAGTCGGTCGTGTCCGACTCCTAGCGACCCCATGGACTGCAGCCCACCAGGCCCCTCCATCCATGATCCCAGGCAAGAGTACTGGAGTGGGTTGCCATTGCCTTCTCCGTCTGTTTCTCTGGAGAACCCCAATTAATACATCCTGGCTAAGAATCGCTATTGCAGATTCCTCGACTGAAGGGACAGTAAAAAGGGAAGAAAGAAAGGAGCAAGGCAAGAAACTTCCAGGAAATTCCTAGACACTACCTTTCTTTCCAGAGATGGTGGCTGGGAAGCACTTGATGAGGACACAACTTTTCTATTAACACAGATTATTGTTGACAAGAATTGGACCCACTGATGCATTTTTTGCATCACACATCCAAAATGTTACCTGATACAGAGACTACTTACCTCAACACTAGGAAGACAACATTTGGCAGACACTGCTGTAAAATAAGAACACATTCTATAAGCTGAGCTAATAAAAAGTTTTGTTTAGGATCAAGCCACATTAATTTATTTGTCATGATAAAATACATGAAATTCACTGTTTTCATTCCAAATGGAGAATACAAAACTTTCTGAAAGAATATTTCTGAAGCAAACTCACAGTACATTAGGTGGAAGAGTTTAAGCATACAATATATTATTGATTTCAGTCTCTTGTATTATATGTTATACGTGTTAGTGGTACTTTGAAGATTTCTTCAGGGGGCCTTTTTCATTGTACAGGTTTTGGGGTTTTTTTGCCTGTGCCACATAGCTTGTGGGATCTTAGTTCCCCAACCAGGGATCAAGCCCAGGCCCTCAGCAGTGAAATCGCAGAGTCCTAACCACTGGACGACCAGGAAATTTCCCTTTTCCTTTCTTTTTTCTGGTTTAAATTTTTTAAGTCCAAGTTTCTTTGAAAGCANTCTCCTCTCTCACAGACACATACACATACACCCACAGTGTGGTTCTGCTTCTCTGCTGCTGCTAAGTCGCTTCAGTCGTGTCTGACCCTGTGCAACCCCATAGACGGCAGTCCACCAGGCTCCCCCGTCCCTGGGATTTTCCAGGCAAGAACACTGGAGTGGGTTGCCATTGCCTTCTCCAATGCATGAAAGTGAAAAGTGAAAATGAAGTCAGTCGGTCGTGTCCGACTCCTAGCGACCCCATGGACTGCAGCCCACCAGGCCCCTCCATCCATGATCCCAGGCAAGAGTACTGGGGTGGGTTGCCATTGCCTTCTCCGTCTGTTTCTCTGGAGAACCCCAATTAATACATCCTGGCTAAGAATCGCTATTGCAGATTCCTCGACTGAAGGGACAGTAAAAAGGGAAGAAAGAAAGGAGCAAGGCAAGAAACTTCCAGGAAATTCCTAGACACTACCTTTCTTTCCAGAGATGGTGGCTGGGAAGCACTTGATGAGGACACAACTTTTCTATTAACACAGATTATTGTTGACAAGAATTGGACCCACTGATGCATTTTTTGCATCACACATCCAAAATGTTACCTGATACAGAGACTACTTACCTCAACACTAGGAAGACAACATTTGGCAGACACTGCTGTAAAATAAGAACACATTCTATAAGCTGAGCTAATAAAAAGTTTTGTTTAGGATCAAGCCACATTAATTTATTTGTCATGATAAAATACATGAAATTCACTGTTTTCATTCCAAATGGAGAATACAAAACTTTCTGAAAGAATATTTCTGAAGCAAACTCACAGTACATTAGGTGGAAGAGTTTAAGCATACAATATATTATTGATTTCAGTCTCTTGTATTATATGTTATACGTGTTAGTGGTACTTTGAAGATTTCTTCAGGGGGCCTTTTTCATTGTACAGGTTTTGGGGTTTTTTTGCCTGTGCCACATAGCTTGTGGGATCTTAGTTCCCCAACCAGGGATCAAGCCCAGGCCCTCAGCAGTGAAATCGCAGAGTCCTAACCACTGGACGACCAGGAAATTTCCCTTTTCCTTTCTTTTTTCTGGTTTAAATTTTTTAAGTCCAAGTTTCTTTGAAAGCACTTTAAGTTGATATTTGATTTAACCTGACTAAATTACTATTTGGCACAAAACAGAAGAGTTGATAACAGTCCATCAATTGCACTGGAATAATATCTACTAAATAATCAAGTGTGGACAGATACATACTGAAGCACAAAGGATTCTTCAGGTCTTGAAGACAAAAATCACAGTTTGTAATTCCTTACATTTAAGACAGACAGGCTAAGGACTGTATAATCTCACCAGTCTTCAGAAAGTCCAACCATACAAATACAGAAGTACAGCAAAGAATAATAATTTACAGATTTCATTCTTACGGAATTTAAAAATTAATTATAATAAAATACCACAGAGCTACATTTAGTTTAAAACATACAAAGATACAAGTTACCTTATTAAATTTCTTCACATTGCCTATTTTTTACCTCAATTAGACAAAAAATGGATACTTCTCAAGGATCTGAGTTACATCAAGAATTCACCTGTGCAAATAAACATCAATGGAATTATACATTTTCCAGACTATCTTTTCCCATGATTAGTAAGTATTTCCTTCAGTTTTAAGTGAAGCCTTTTCCAATACTATTTTGATAGAACATAATAAATTACTATGTTATTATCCCTACTCTATTCCCTGTCTCTATCTATTTTTAGATGATCTACATCAAAAAAGTGAAAATGGTATTTTCTCCACTGCTTTTGTTTCTTTCCCTATATATAAACAATATGTTTGGGGGGACTTTCAATAACACTGAACTTGGAAAGCTTTCATTCCCAATAATGCCAAAGAATTACTATCTTTCTTGATAAAGGTTAAAGAGAAATACTCAGGATTAAACTAAGGTAGAATAGGAACTCTAGCAACTCTGCTGTTTCTAGAGTATTTGTAAAAAGTAAAAATTTTGCCAATTAATTATTGAGTATTAAATAGTACATGACCGCTTCTGAAGACATTCCAGAATTTATGAGTTGGAATACTAAAGTTAAAGGTTTAGCTACATAAAAAATGCAAAATGTAATTTTCTTTATATGGTTGGTTTTCTTAAGTCTTTATTGAATTCGTTACAATACAGCTTCTGTTTTTATGTTTTGGTTTCTTGACCCAAGAGGTATGTGGGATCTTAACTCCCTGACCAGGGATTGAACCAGAACCCTCTGCATTGGGAAGTGAAGTCTTAACCACTGGACCACTGGAGAAGTCCCTATATGGTTGGTTTGTATCAATAATACTGATATAACTTACCACAATTTTAAAACAAATCCTCACAACACCCCTGTGAGGTAGGGATTGCTTTCACACACTTTACAGATGGGAAAGTGAATAATAATTCAGAGAAAGAAATAATAATTTCAAGAGATAAATCCAGAAATGTTGATTTTCTTATAAGGAAGACTGAACTTATTAGATACTGAGTTTAACAAGATACTAACAAGAACAAATACTGCAACAGTCAGTTTTCCTCCAGAAAAAAACTATATATGGGATCTAGAAAAAAGGGAAAATTCTAAGCTGATCCAAAGAGGAAATGTCTGTTTAGTACTTGCCTGATACACTAAGGTGCATGCAGCATTTCCAGTTTTAAGTTTGACAATCATTATGTAGACCATACTATATGGCTAAGATAACAGCTCCATTTTATAAATGATGTAGTCAAAATTAAAGTGTTTGGCTGGAGGAATGTTTTTATACAAGGTAGATTTTCTTAGGAATCATGTCTTTAAAAATACTCAGGGCACAATAATAGTTATAAAATAATTGTTACAATATTCCTGTTGAACAAATGAAAAAGATAAAACTGGAATCATTCCCCATACCACTACTCACTGGCTCTCTGGAACCCAGGTTTGGGGATTTTTTTTCCTATAAAATGGAGTATTCATTTTCCCACTTCCTAACACAGACATAATATTATGAAGATGAAGGAAAGAACACTTGCTTTGAATTCCTAATATTAAAAGGAACCCTATGAATAAGAGTAAAAATACAGTTAATCACTCCTTTCTTAACACTCAACAAAGTAGATAAATGTCTGCTTTAAGTTAATGTTGTCTATTATGGACAGTCAGCCAAAAGCAAACTCTTGCCTCATCCAGACTTCGCCTTGAACTGCTGTCCTACCCACAACTCATATGCACACTAAATCCCACCCTTTGAGCTACACATACTTTTTGTGTCAAGGACCAATGACTGAGCAAGTAGGAAAGAAAACAGAATAGAAAAATCAAGAAAATTTTTATCTCAACAAGAAAAAATAAAATTTTACTTGAAGGAAGCTAGGGAATATATCCAGAGTAGCCTAAGATACATGAAATCAATGTTAATATTTGTGTTCACCTTATGTGATGAAGTCACTGAGGACAGCAAAAGTTTGAATAATTGCTGAAATGCTTTAAGAATATGATTAGATGAAGTTCTGATACTAAAGAGCAATACATTTAACTACTGACTGATACAATTGACTGTATCAGTAGCTACTTAGATTTTGTTCTTAGTACATTAATCCTGACCCCCTGAGTCTTCACATCCTTGTCTAGGACAGAAGTTCAACCACCTTAGATAATGCCCATTGGTTTTCTTCATTCACTTCTTAAGAAAAACTTACCACTTAATAACCTACCTAAACTCACTGATAACTCAGAGAAATCCTTGCACCCTTAAAATGAGATGGATTTCTCTCTGAGCTCCTTCCTGACTAAACTCAGACACTTAAGGAACTCTGATGTCAGGAACTATGAATTGTGCAGTCATCAGGGAGATTAAAGAGTTTTTGTATCCAATTAAATTCTAAACTGTAGAAACCAAATTTATTAAATTTACTAAAATACTTGTGAGAGAATTTAACAGGGGAACATACAAAAAAGATGAGGTGTTCTAAAGCCTCTCTCTTTGGTTATTCTTGACTATCTAGGATTTAAAATTTAAACATTATCAGAAACAATTTAGATCTATCCTCTGTGGTGAAGCTTGACCAGCTTTTCCCCAGCTACACACAGCAGAAGAATCTGTCATTCGGTCCATCAATTTTAATTTTTCTGTAGTTTTAGCTTTGTAAGTTTCACTATTAGAAAGGGGAATTAAATTGACTCACAGAGGGAAGGCTGGTCATGATTTTTAAACACAGTTCTAGTACACTGACTGTATCTACTTTGCTGGTTTTATGTACCAGAAAAAATGAAAACTGTGCCACTGAAAAAGTACCTTTTCAGCTTTTTGTTAGAAAATTAATCTCTGAGAGGGGGGTTCAGGATGGGGAACATGTGTACACCCGTGGCAGATGCATGTTGATGTATGACAAAACCAATACAATATTGTAAAGTAATTAGCCTCCAATTAAAATAAATTTATATTAAAAAATAAATTCCTTAGCTAAAAAGGGGGAAAAAAAGGAAATTAATGTCAACTCAAACAGCCTATAAAATCTTCTGATACTATGGATAGAAAGATAATTTGTATTCTATCATTTTCCTCTTAAGCTCATATAAACCTCTTGTCATAAAAATCTCAAACTGCTCGTAATTTCTTTAAGAAAACACTAGATTAAGGTAACAACACCAGGGTGTCAGTCCACACAGATCTGTCTGAACGGCTGTCTTTAACACTGCAGGCATCTACGCTTACCTACGTGTGTGTATATTACTGACTCTCTAAGATTTTGTGTGTTTCTGACTCTTCTCCTTTTCTGTCTTTTAAATGAAATACTTTTTATTGAAAATGAGGTATGCTCAATGTTAAATAAAGTCACATAATGGCAACCCACTTCGGTTTTCTTGCCTGGATAATCCAATGGACAGAGGAGCCTGGCAGGCTACAGTCAATGAGGTCACAGTCAGATACTTTGTGGGGTCACAAAGAATCACACGCCAGTATCTGACTGAGTGACTGAGCATGCACACACATACATGCAAGATGCTGCAGAACTGCCAAATAAACAGTAATTTAAAACTATTCATGATTTGGTATAGTTATGCCATCAAAACAAATGTTTTATACATTATAACATATTTATATACTAATCTAACTATTAATTTCCTATATGGCAGAAAATATTTTAAAATAATCCTCATAGGGGCTTAATTCATGTGGAACATTCATCAAAAGTGATAGTTTAGAACATTCTTTTAAAAAGATTACACTTATTTCATATTCAATTTGCTTTTACAGATTCTACAACCTGAAAAAACTTCCATACTTCCACATTGATTTCTCATTTGTAAATTGTGATTTAACTGAGGAAAAGACAGCCCTAATGGAAGGTTACATTTTGGCAGCAATGTATCGATATATCTTTACAATAAAAAGATGTAGTATATACAACCTTAGAACTATGGATAAATGGTAAAGAACTTGAGGAGGAAAATAATTTATGAATTAAAAAAACACACGTGGATTTCCTTTTTCAGAATTGACATAAAAATTCTGAAGGAGAAACTGCTACTCAACCAGGATAGTGTCCACATTTTCTTGTGTGAGCTCTGACTCCAAGGCACAAGATGAATCTAACTGTTCTTGCGACAAACGAGAACTTTTCAGGGGGATGTCAGACCAGCTGTCACAATATGGTGGAAATCTCTGGGCTAATGCATTACCAAACCTTTGGCACCGGTTATACCTGTAAGATTTACCTTTGTGTGTGTACATGTGCTCCAGCAATTGGCTCTTTCGGAGAAACTTATGACCACAGATGGTACAGCTGATTTTTCTTTTCCTTGAAAAAGAAAAATTACAGTTTAATTCTACTGGCTCAGTGTCTTTGGAGATCAAAGACACTTGACTGATCTGCAAAGGCTCTGTGGCACCCCGGTTTGAGAGGTCGGGCTGCTGCTCATTCTCCTTGACAATAAAGGAGCTGAGCCTGCGGCATTCAAGAGCCTCGCTATTTTCATTAAGTGGATGCACTTCACCAAGGTCATTACTCTCCAGAATGGAAGCAGGGACACCAAATGGGAGGGATCCAGACACATGGGTGTGGAGATGTTGTCTTAGATTACTACGGGAATCAAAACGTTCCCCACAGTAATGGCATAAGTGTATTTTGATACCGCTTTCGGTGAAAGTGGGGCCTGTCACCTCTGATGAGGGTGAGGGGCGGCTCTGGGAGATCACAGATTCTGGGTCACATCTCTCCTGCTTGATGGACACTGGGGGCTTCTGGTGCTCTTCCAAGGCCTGGGAGGCAGGATGGGCCCTCTGCTGGTCTGCAGTGCCATCATCCAGCCCAATAGCAAGAGAGAGCTGCAACTGGGGGTGGTCACCCTGGACAGCAGCTCTGTTTCCACCGTTATTGGAAGGAGCTTCCTTGACCTCCAGCCCTCGTTTGAGAGCAGTTTTTTGGGTCGTTGAGATCTGAATGCCATATAAATTTGAGGACTGCACAGTCTCTGGTGAGAACACTTGATTCATTTCAGTTGCAATGTGAGAAAGGTAGTCGGCGTGAAGAAATCGAATCCCTTCCTCCAAACGACTATGGTCCACAATCTGTTTTGGCCCTTTCCCCGTGTACATAATGTGCAACAAATAGCTGAATATGTCAGGCTGGATGTCAGTTGGTTGTATTTTTATGCATTCACTGTTAAAAACAAAAAAACAGACCCACATAGAATGAAACAACCCAGTTGGCCTTTTAGTTAATAGCATACAGTCTTAGGCTAAAGCAGTTTCTTCCTAACTTCTAATTTAACAATCTGCCTTGATGAAACACAGCAACAAAAGCTCAGATTTTCATTGTATACCAGTTTTATGGCCCAGCACCAAGTCTTCGCTTATTCAATCTACTGCCTGAAGTTAAGAAACACAGATATTCTGATTATTTTAACATTTAGTGACTCCTAAGTGATATGCACTTAAACTGCATGCAGGGGGTAGAAAAACAAATAAACCAAATACCTTGCCCTTAAGGAACTTAACAGTCTATTGGGTATATAACCAAAAGAACTGAAATCAAGGACTCAAATGGAAATCTGCAAACCAATGGCATTTTACATTAACCAAAAGCAGAAAACAACCCAACTATCTATCAATAGATGAATGGAGAAACAAAATGCAGTATATATGTATACTGGAACATTACTCAGCCATAAAATGGAATCAGGTTCTGATATATACTACAACATGGATGAATCCTGAAAACATGCTAAATGAAATAAGCCAGACACAACAGGACAAATTCTATATGATGCCACTTGTAAGAAATATCTAGATTTGGAAAATTCAGAGACAGAAAATAGATTAGAGGTCACTGTGAACTTGAGAGTAGAGAGGATGGGGAGTTATTATGTAATGGTTAGTTTCTTTCTGGGGTGATGAAAAGTTTTAGAAATAGATAATGGCGATAGTTACACAACATTGTGGATATAATTCATGCCCTTGAATTGTACAATTAAAAATGGTTAAAATGGCAAGTTTTATGTTTATATATATTTTGCCACAATAAAAAATTTAAAAATTTCAAAGGGCTTACTGGAATTGGTACCATATAGAATTTAAATCATACTCACCTTATTTTGGCTTCCAAATATATTAATATATCTACTCTTTAGATCACAAATGAATAACAAGTATAATTTTGAAAAGCTTTAATCTCAAGCCCAATTATTCACATATGAATCTAGAATTCAGAAGATAGATGGAAATAATTGTGTAACAAGAAATCAGGAAACACTCTGTTAGATAAAGAGAACCTGAGGGAAAGGCTGGATAACAAGGAACAATGGAGTCAGTCGATGGACTTACCTTCCCTGAAACGCAAGTTTGCCTCAACACATCAGAAAGCAGTCTGAATGCCAGCAATCCATTTCTTTAGTCCTGATTTTTTAGGATTCCCTCTTGGGTTTCACTCTTACCTCTGACCCACTCACGGCCATGGTCTGTGGCAGGGTTTTTTTTTTTAATATCAACACAGAGGTCTTATATTAAATGAGGAATTTTAGTTACTCAGCAGAAATATCACAGAGCAGGCCTGTTACCTGTGAATCTCCTGAATTTAGCTTAGCATGGTGCCTGGTACACAACAGGTGCTTTAAGAGCTAAACCAACTCACTGCTCTCAAATGAGGCTGATGCGAAGGTAGTGTTCCTAATCTAGTTTCTACACTGACACTGAAGTTGAAGAGGAAACTTGTGTGTGACAGAAAAGGCTACCCATGACCTGTCCCTGACTCTAATCTCCTCTCCTCTCTTTATCATATATGCCAATCATTCTGATTTACTCCATTTTTTGAATGTGCTAGCCTGGTTCATATCTGCATATGTTTTCTTGCATTTTTTCCTCTGTCTATAATTGCAATTATTGGCATTCCTCTATAACATCTGAAAAACTCCTCCTGATCCTTTAAGACTCAGAGCCTCTGTAAAACCTGTTCTAACCCTCTCAAAATAAGGCTGCTGACACTCCACTCTACCTTGTGCAGCACTTCGACTATACACACCATAGAAATTATTAATAGCAGCAGCTAACAGTGCAAAGCTCTGTTCCAAACATTTTAATGTTATTAATCCATTTAATCTTCTCAACATCATGGAGTGGAGATACTATTCTAGTGTTTTACAGAGAAGGAAACTGAGGCACAAAAAGATCAATTACACTGCAATTATTTCCCTTACATGCATTACCTCTCTCTTAGACTATAAATGTCTTTTTTCTATTTTTGGTCAAGCCACCTGGCCTGTGATCTTAGTTCCCTGACCAGAGATCGAACCTGCGCCCCCTGCAGGGGAAGTACAGAGTTTCTCTGACTGCCAGAGAAACGCCAAATGTAAGGTCTTCTAAAAAAGCATAGTGTTCCATCACTTTTCACCTAAGACCCATTAAAGCTATTTTTTACCAAGAACTCAGAATCTAGATACCATTTTATACCCCTCTTCCTATCATGTTGAGTTAATCTAAATTTTAAGAAATTTTTTGAAAAAATATTTGAAACAAATGACCTCTGAATTACAATATGGAATACCGGCCCTCCCTCCGTGGGGACGGCGTCACTCGACCCAGCGTCGGATTCGGCGGCACGGGCACAGAAACTGGGGCTGAGGACACCGCTGCCCGCAGAGAGGCGGAGCCGAGAGAGGAAAGAAGGGTGGAGGACTGCCCCGCCCACCGGCGGGGCTCCTCTGCTCCAGGTGGGTGGAGTTATGACATTGAAATCTTGCTATGAAAATATGAAGGAACAGAAATCAACAACTTAGTAACTAAGAGCACAGATCTGCATTTGAGTTTCATTTATTAGCTGGGCATGTAATCCTAGATGGACAAGTTACTTAATAACTCAATCACAGTTTCTTTTTCTCTAAGAAAAATATGGATAGCGGTAGAATTTACATTAGATAAATACTTAGTGGTTGGTTATGGGATTAAACAAATAAATAAACTTTACCTATTATCGTTTTCATTATCTTCCACCATGGATCCTTTATAGAACTTAATTACAGATGTGTAAAAAAAATGATAATTTTTTATTATTTCCTAAGGTGATCCCATAAAAAAGAATACCCAAAATGATGGTATAATAAAGCTTAGCTATGTCACGGTATTAAAAATTCTTCTGACTTACAAAAGCACCTCCTTACCTTGTTTGGTGAATAAATATCATCTTGAAATAGTTAGAAAAAGCAGCAAGCACTGCTCTGTGGGCTTTGAAGTAGACGTCTCCAATAGCAACGGTGCAATCACACAGAAAACCAAATTCGCGCTGCATGTTCAGCTGCTGCAGAAGGACAAGGCTATGGCTAGCTGTGTCCATTGTGGCTCTGAGAAAAAGGACAATATAGGTTTTGGTTTTGTTTTTTTACCAAATTGGCTATAGTTCACACAAACCTACAGAGGACAGGGAGACCTAAATCTAAATGAAATTACTCAACAGTTTTCAATACTGTTAATCTAACCCTAAATTTAGCTAACATTAAATTATGATAACTGATATCAACTGTACTGAAAAGGTAACACATGGCCTTTTAAAAATCTGGTAAGAAAGTGACTTGCATGGGTGCCAATGATGTGAAAGAATGTGACCACAATGTTTCTAGTCCTCAGTTTCCTCACTGGCAAAAATGGGAATGAGGTACTGATCTTTGCCTCAGGGCCAGATGAGATAAGTTACCTGCAAAGCATCTTGCAATGGAAACTACTGTTCAAATGTCGAATCTAAATGTTAATAACATTAGTGTGTCCTGGCTAGGCAAGAGCTGTCCCTGCTCCTTAGGGATCCTCTGTGTACTCAGGGGACACTGGCCACCTAACTATCATATAAAGTTTGGGAAACTTATCAGTCACAGAAGCCCTTAAAATAGATGTCAAGCCACATGGGGCTTGGAGCCCAGTGGGAAAGAACCTAAGCCCTGACCTTAACTGGACTCAAGATACATACAAGCATGGAGGTTCCCGAAGAAGTAGAATGCTGGATGGGACCACTGGTCTCAGGGCGGGGCGGAAATCACGCCTCGGGAAGAACATGCAAAAGAATTCTGGTGGAGAAGCCCAGTGTGAGCAGAGCAGCAAGAACATTTGAGAGCCCCGTGGAAGCGGGACTCTCCGTCCACCTTCTCCACCTCAACTGTGCAGAGAGCCCTGGTGCTTCAAAGAGAAGGCAGGTGTGGTATAAAGGGCACCACTGGAGTCTGGGAGAACCTTCTCTAAAAGAGCAGGTCCTAAAAAAAGAATGACGCTTTCTCACTAACCAGACAGATCAAAGTCTTAAGGAGGTCAGTGATGAGAGTGGGAGGTTAGCTGTCTGGAGACTGGCAGTAGCTTGGGCTGCAAAATGCTGAGTGATGGATAATAAAAATCGTCAACAGTTTATAAAGTTTCCTGTATGTCGTGAACTTTTCACTCATTTAATTTTCAATACAATTCTGTGAGAAAGGAAATAATCAATCCATTTTACAGGTGAAGAAACAATCAGCACAGAGAGCTCACTGACCCAAGATCATGCTGCTAGTGAGATGCAGAGCTGGAGATTCAAACCTGGGCACTGGACTCCAGACCCCCAGGGTCCTCCCTCTCCATCTCCCAGAAAAAGACACAACCCACCAACTGAAGGAGCAGAGGGAACAGTCATCAAGTACCCTGGGAAGTTTCAGAGGAATACCTGGAAAGAAGAATCAGGGAGAAACCCAGATTCCTGCTACTTAAGCAAATGTGACACAGCAAAATAAACATTTAAAACTGGTAAAGACAAAAGCAATTATTACTGATAAAAGGTTAGAGCTATTTTAGTTAAAACCACATATTTAATGTACTAATATAGAATAATCTCCAATACATATTAAGTAAAAAAAGAACAAAGTATAAAATTGTGTAGAGAAGACTACTATTTATGAAAAAGTGGCAGAGTGGTTATTTTAAAGGTGGGGTAAGAATTTATGCATAAATATATTCATTTATGTACACGTCTGGAAAGGTTCAAAGAAACCACTCTCCTTTCTGCCAGGGAAACTAGAACAGGAAGTCAAGGGTAGCGGGGGAACTATCCTGTTTGAATATGCTGAAGTATTTTAGAACGGTAAGTAGATAAAAGAGCACAATGTAACAAACACCCACCTCCCATCCACCTGGCCCGGGGCACAGAGTCTATCCCNCTAGAACAGGAAGTCAAGGGTAGCGGGGGAACTATCCTGTTTGAATATGCTGAAGTATTTTAGAACGGTAAGTAGATAAAAGAGCACAATGTAACAAACACCCACCTCCCATCCACCTGGCCCGGGGCACAGAGTCTATCCCCTACCACCCCCGACTCCTTGCCTCCAAAGGCGGCCACCATCTTGATTTAGTGTTTATGACTCTACTGTACACCATCATATTTCTANCATCTAGAACTATCAACATATATACTGATGGCAGATTTTGCAAATATATTGAATCAAATAAAGGAATAAATGTTTCAAGTTTATAAAATGAAATAAACTCAAATATGTTAAATAAAAAGTCATATATATATATATATATATATAAAAGTTCATTCAAACTTGTTTGCATTATAGACATTTCATGTTTTAAGGTAGCACAACCAGACTTTACCTCATGTTAATAGAACCAAAACATCACATAGTTAATTCAGGACGTTTTCTAATATAACTTACTTTACAAATTATTAGAGAGGCTTTTAATATAGCCTTTGTTCATCATTTTTTTGTCTACTCATTTGATTTTCTTTAGTATGTGGAATAGTCAAAATTTCCTATGTGTACAGAAACATCTTAGAAGTTACATGTGAGAAATTTTCATGAAGATTTAAAATGTGAGAGAGGTTGCAATAAAATAACTTACCATTATATTTACAAATGCTATAGCCATATGTAATAGTGCTATATCTTAAAATGGTTTATCTGTTATCAAAGTGATATTAATAATAATATCACTGATGTTTAAGAGATTACAAAAAATTGTTTACTTACTAGACTGTAATAACTCTGGATTAGCTCAATCTAAGTAAGCTAGAACAGTTTCAATGTTAGCTTGATATCCAACATCTTTGAATTTACTTAAAAAAATATTTTATAATAGACAGACTAGACTCTTAGATCTGGACTCTCAGACCTATGACAGCCAGAATAATGTCCTACAATATGCAGTTTTTCATTCTGGCAGGCTATAAGACTCTTCAATAAAAGAATAAACAAAAGGAGTAAGACATCCATTTCTCTGGAAAACACTTATTTTCTTTGTGGTTTCCACCACTGTAACTTTATTATTAATTATTAAGACATGGAGACAGGAAAGTTGGCCTAGGAATGTGTACAGCTTTTTTGAGATACTTACTCATGGCTATAAATACAAAGGTAAAAGCAGAAATATCCAAAGTGCTACTTACTAAGATTTTATACAATGATTTTAACTTTTTAATTTACCTTCACATGATTGTGGCAGTGTAATGTTTTATAACCAGGAGAAAGAATGTTTGCAGAAATCATTTTACCCCAGAATAGTGGCTCTAACTGCATTGTAAAACCTTCTATGCAGAGCTGTACTGATGTTTGAGTCCTACTCCAGATTAACCCAAACAGAACTGCTGAGGGTGAGGCACAGAGCCTTTTTTAACCTCCTCAGGTGACTCCTGGAGAAGGTAACAGCAGCCCACTCCAGTATCTCTTTCCTGGAGAACTTCACGGACGGGGGAGCCTGGCAGGCTACAGCCCATGGGGTAAACAAGAGCTGGACACGACTGAGTGACTGACATACAGGTGATTCTAATATAAGGCCTCAGTTAAGAACCACTGCATTAGAAGAACAAGAGACCCAGGAAATCTAGGAGACTATTTCACAGACTGAAATTACAGAGGAAAGCTGTTTCACAAGAAGAGCTTAAAATGTGGGAATTATACGAATTACATTAATTGAACCAAAATCAACCACTGTAATTCTAATTTTAACTATAAACTAAAAATTTGCCAGATCAAGACAGAAATATTCCCAAAGTAGTATGGGTCTTGGGGGCAGATGAAGAACACACCATTTTCAAACTTCTTTTTCAAAAGTATTTAGGAAAAAGAGGTATATTTACTCTCTCAGACACTATTATATCTATTTTTATAATATCTGAAAATGACATGGAAATTCAAGATCTGAAAATTCTTGTGTGAGGTAAACCCTGCAGTAATTCTAGGCATCTGCTAATGAAATTATCTCTGAAAATTTAAGAGAAGAGGGTAAGGAGCAGATGCGGTAGATGATACAGGAAGAGCAGTTAAGCTCTATAAACCTTTAACGGAACAGGGGAAACGTTAGTTTGGGGCCTGCTGCCTGTTGGTAGACACAGCCAGCCTACTACATCTCTACCCTCATCTAACCAACACGTGGGATGTCTGCTAAAGCCGCAATGCCAGGCAAACATGAAAGCTAACACCGGTGAGTACAAATTGCTACTGGATCTTAAAAATATCAGAACCCTGTAAAGGAAAAGTTTCCTCTTAGTCCACTAAAAAAAATTAAGTCTGCATTTCTGAAAGAAAAAGCAAACCACTGACAGGAATGGAGAAAACTGGAAAACAACAACGCTGGTACAGACCTGGAACACAGTACAAACAAGAATGATTATAACTTCTGAATATAGGCGAACCAATGCTTCCTGTGCCACGCAATGTTCCACACACACATTATCCACATGCATTAATGAAACCCTTTGCTTAGAGTGCCTAGGATTTCTCAGGAGGAATTAAAGAGCCATTATATGACTGACTTGTAACCAGGGAAATAATGAATTGAAAAATATTCAAAAATAACTAACTTAACACTATAAACACAAGGAAAGCAGATGTGTTAATAAACTCAACCAATAATCCTGAAAGTATTGTTTGCTTCAAACACTTTCTTTCCTCTTCCTCCACTCTCCCTAAGCAAGCTCAAGCAGCAATATCTTTTCTAGCCTAGAGGAAATATTGTTAGTTATTAATGGCTATTATTATAAATAGTATGTGTAAGGCCTTGTGCTAATGCTCTATATACACTATCTCTTTTAATCCTCACCATGACTATATGTATTATTTTTATTTCCACTTTACAGATAAGAAAAAACCTAGGCTTAGGACATACAACAAGCAAATAGTACAAAGTGGGATCAAAAGCTATATTTGACTCCACAGCCTGTGCTGGTAACTATAAACTGGAACGGTATTTTTCTTAGCATTCTTCTCTCAAGAGACTGAAGTTCACAAGCAATTTGGAATAAATAAGCAGAAAGGGGGCACAGGAAGTGGTGTAGAAGTACTTTATAATTTATCAAGATAAGAGCACCTGCACTGCTTTTTAAGACAAGGAAAAAACTTACAATATAAAACCCCCAACTCTTTTCTGGCCTTTATTACTAAAATGTACAAGTTTTTCTTTAACAAGATGGTCAAGCACCATCTACGGATCATAGTAAATAAATCACTTTGGTTCAGTGTTGGGGAGGGCATTATGCAACACTTCCCAGCACAGCCCTGACCAGGATAATTTATGGCCAAGGCACTTGGGCCCCTCCTCCCCAGCTAGACAGCCTGGCTCCTCCGCACTCCCCTCAGGAGATAGGGTGGAAGCACACAGCTCTACTTTCTAAGGCGTAGAGGGCAGCTGAAAGTCCTGCTCAGCCTCTCTGGGCAACCACAGGCGCCAATAAATCAGCCACAGGCGATTCACTCATCCCTTTCCTGGCTTGAAGTGGTAGCAAGATCTAATGCAAAAGAGCACTAACCAAACTTGGGAGATAAAGTGATTTAGCCTTGAATTCTACTGCAAATGACAGCATTGCTGAAGCCAGGTAAATCTTTCTGAGCCTGTTTCCTTGCTTGTAAGATGGGAGACAATACTATCTCCATTTTGGTAAGTATTCATAATTCATCCATGAAAGAGCAGCGGGCCACTGCAGGTTGCTGTTGGGCTGTTTACACAATAAACAAGCACCAAATCCATCTCTGCTACCTCCAAATAAGACATCTGAGCTGCTCTGGGAGAAAAAGTGTAGCAAGTTATATACGGTCCCCTCCTGTCTTCTTGCTGATTATCCCTGTGATGTTCTATTGGTTCCTGAAAACCTCCCAGCCATCAACTCATCTATTCTGCTTCCTATCCCATCAGTGTTTTGTTCCCTATTAGACAGCTGACGTCTGATAATGGATTAATAGTTCACTCTTACTTAAAGCATATTCAGATTGCCAAAGTGATCTCTGGTGCCTTTACCCAAGGAAGCAACTAATGCTGCACATTTTGGTTATTCTTGCAGAAAACAGAGCTGAATGTTTTTGTGCGGGGGAGGGGGACGAGCTTTGAGCTCAAAGTGCATTAATAAGCAGTCTATTCCACCTAGCAATAGTGCCAACAGCACACTAGCCAAGTCTTATTTCTCAATAACCGAAATCAAGTACAATCACCTCTAGCAGATAAGTTTCTACAGTGAGTGGGTTAAACTGGCATCGCACTCCTGGTGTGGTGAGGACTGTGAAGACCAAGACATCTAGAGCCCTGGAGTCTAGTTAGTGAAGAGGTATGGGACTTCGATCAAGCTAGTCTTTGGGCCTGGTGTCCTCACCTGTAAAATAAGAGAGATGAACTGCATTTTCTATTAGGCCCCTTTCGGCTTTAAGACTTGTGATTCTAAGGTGTACTTTACATATTTGACAAAATCCTGTGAGAATGACACCTTTGCCAAAGAGGAGTCTCAAAAGAATGCATGCCACTGGGGGGAACCAGGGCGTTCGTTAATTTATGAAACACGTTAGCTGCTGTCAATTTCCAGGTACGGCGCTAGGCACTGCCTAAGCAATTTAACAGCTTGATTTCTCCAAATAAAGAGTGCTAAAGAAGGCAGCGATAGATGAGGCAGGCTTTAAAAAGTAAAACTGATTTAGAATGAGATTAACATAATCTGAAAAAAGAATTATGGAGATGAGGGGGAATTCCGGCCCTAGAGACGGGGCAATCACAAACGGGGCTGTGGAGGGGAGACGGAGGATGGTGCCTGTAGCATTCCGCCAGTGGCACCTGGAGACCCGCCCACTGGCGAGAGGGGTCCTGGGCGCCAGCGGCCTGGGAAATGCCGCAGGCCCGTGGGGGCTTCCCGCGCCGGGTCGCCCCGGGTCCCCCAGGCGGAAGGTCTCCGTCCCTTTGAAGCGTCCCGGGGCCCAGTCCCGGCCTGCGGGCCTGGCCGCCGCGTGGTGTGGACAGAGAAAGGCCGCTCTGGACATCCTCCGCCCAGCTTTCACGGACGGTTGCCATTTTCCTCCAGTACCCTGATTGACATCTCAAACGGACCAGAAACACCCATCTCCCCAGCTACTTGCATCTGTCCCGCGACCGGCGCAGCTGCAGGCCGCCGCCCTAGGCGGATCGCGGCGGGAGGGACTGAGCCCGGGGCAGCCCATAGGGGCCGGGCCGCGTCGCTTACCCAGAGGCCGCCGCGGCAGGCAGGCGGCCGACTTCTCCGTGCGGGAGGGGCGCCTCCCGCGCCGCGTACGTCACGCGGCAGCGCCGGCTCACGCACCCTGCGGCCCGCTCTCGCGCGGCTTCCCCCGCCCGCCGCCCGGCGAAGGGCCCCACGTGACCGCGCCCCTCGTAGCTGAGGAACCAGAGGCGCGGGGGCTGAAGTGTGCGTGCGTGCGTGCATACGTGCGCGCCGTCCCGCCCGCTCGCCCGCCAGCTCAACTGGCTTGGCGGGGGTCGGCCCGCTCTCCGGGTGCATTTGCCACGGTTGCTAGTCGTGACTCTGTAGGCGGAAGCGTGGAGACCAGCCTGAGCGTCACAGGCTCACACACACACACACACACACGCGTGACCCGGGGACTTTCCCCAGGGTGTGCAAAAACACAGGCACCACCTCATTTCAGAGATGGG
>SJYV01047657.1:491560-528992 GCA_006410875.1 Neotragus pygmaeus | reverse complement strand
GGGCGGGGTGGGGCATGGCGGGGGAAGTGACTCAAGGCCAGAGGCGGACAGGCCCACGGAAGGCAAGCGTGGGGGAGGTGCGGGGAATGGGCGACCCTGAGCCGACTGGTAGCGCACGGGACGGGACGAGGGTTCCGGCGCCCCCCGAACGTTAGGAACGTACTGTGAGGGAGGGTCCCAGCTGCTGGGCCCTCTGGGGCCGGGCTCTGACATCTGGACGGAGTGGGAAAGCAGCAGCCTGCCCTTGGGGAGCCGGGAGGAGCCCAGTCCCATACAGCTGTGCAAACAGGAGGAGGAGGAGGTCCCAAGCCTACCCTTGGGAGAGGGGCGAGAGGGGTGGTCAGGCCGTCGCCGCGCCGGCCCCCGCGGTGCGGGTTGCGCCAGCCTCCTCGGAGCCCGACGCAGAAACTTGTTGCAACAAACAGGCGACCGCGGGTGCCCCTAGCAGCCAGCGGCGGAGTGGGTGGGCGGTCGAGAGGGAGGGGAAGGCTGGCGGACGCCGCAGCGAACTGGTGGGCAGACCCGGAGTCGCCGCGTAAGCGGGGCCGGCTCAGTGCGGTGCAGCAGGCGCGGCTGTGCGGCAGCGGAAGTCCTTTGTTGCAGCGCAGTCCCTGGCAGAGCCAGAGCCTCTCCGCGCAGCCCAGCCCGAGCGCCGCGCGCCGCCGCCACTGCAGCTCTCGGCCCCTTCGCCTCCGCCCGCCTTTCCCGCTGCCGATTTGCCTTAAACTCCCTAAAATCTCCGCAGCCCCGGTTCCTGCTGCGGCCGGTGAGTATTTGCCAGTTATGGGGCTATTTGCGCAACTTTGGCCCGGGCCGCAGGGCTGGGGCGGCGGGCTCGGCGGAGTGCGGGACCGGAGCGGCGCCGACCCGTGCGGGGAGCCGGAGCGCCGCGGGCGCACGGCGAGGACCCGGTGACGGGTGACTGCCGGGCCGCCTGCTTGATCCCGCCGCCCGCCAGCGCGCCCAGTCGGGGACGTGCGGCCTCCCTGGGTCGGAGGCGAAGCCCCCACGGAGACTAGTTCCCAAATTAGTTACCTTCTTTTCCCTTTCTTTCTCTGCCTTTATTTTTTTGAGGGGGGAGGGGAGGGGAGGTGTAGACGGGAGGCGGGAGGAACCGGTTGATTGACGTGCCCAGAGCCCGCTTCTCTCAACTTACAGCCGCGGCTCCTTGGCGGGTGGGAGGGGAAGTGTCCCGGAGCCCGAGGCCGCAGACTTGGGCGCGCTCCGAGGGAGGAGGCGTAAGAGCCGTGCAAATTCTTGCCACGCTTTTTCCCACCCCCTCTTGCCGTCACACTCGCTTTTTTGTTCAGTAAAAAGTGGTAGGTCTCGGGTTTGGGGATTTTTAGTGGAAAGATGTTTCCTGGGAAAAAAGTGCTTTCCTTTCCAGTGGTGGGCGCTTACCAGAGTTCTGTTAGTGTTCAGTAAATATGTTGGATGTAGATCGGGAGCAGTTAACACTAAAATATGTAGGTTTGGGTCTGAGCTCAGCCACTCAGCCCGTCTCCCTTCGTACCTAAGCAGCGCATCTGCGTGGTCTGAAAGGCTGACATGACATTTTCCAAGCTGGGAGCGTCAGGGAGATGTTGAAAGTCCTTGATGTTTTCTGGGGACAGTACGGCGTTTGTATGTAATAATATTTCTAAATCAAACTGATAGGCACGCGCAGGTTCTTTACTGGCCTAAGTGTATTCCCATGCAATATGTATCACGTCAGGAAAAATATGCCAGGAACGAAATATTTCCTGTTTGACACTCGATCCCAAGATGTGGTCCCAGGCTCTTTGAGACTTGGAATCAGTCGTTTGAGCTCAAGTTCAAGGCACTCCAGAACAGATTTGGTGAAGGATGCCGTTCTCATGGTAACTACTAAGCAATTACCACATTTTCCTTTGAAATTAGGAAATTTTGTCATTGCAAATGGATATGATAAGATTTGGAATACAAAGCGATGAAGCTTGAATGATGGCTGGCCATCAGAACCTCAAAACTTTTGAGTCACGTGCTAGATATCTAATAAAGTCTCAGAAATAACTGAATGGATTTGGAAGAAGCTAGATGGGGCTTCCTTATCTTAAACAGAAAAAATTGAACTGTAGTGATGGTGAAATACTTTCCCAGAGATTGATAAAATGATGATAGTCTGCAAGTAGAACCCTTAATCAGCATCTTACATTCATTTCAAAAGCAGGTTTCTGCATTACAACCAAATTTTCATGGTATAGAATAATAACTGCTCGAGTTAAGCAATCTTACCTGAAGCCTTTCTATTCTTCGTACCCCAGTATGGCCTAAATTGGAGGCAGAGGGGAGCCCTGATGCATCGTTGTCAGAGTAAAGAGAAACCATATTTAACCAGGACCCTAGCAGGGCAGAGCAGTCTCAGACACTTGCTCTTGACCTTGTGTTTGATTTCGTTTTAATGCAGCTAAATTTTTGTACTGTTTCCTTGTTTTCTTTTGCCAGGCTCTGGGGAAGATATAGTTCATGGAGCTTTTTAAGGATATCTCTTTGTTCCTTGCAGAATAACCAGGCTAATGTACAAGAGAAAAGAAGTGCCTGCTTTCAGGCCTCTCCTCCATCCAAGAGAAGTGCTAAGCCTTTGTTATTAAGCTCTGGTCCAAAGGGGAGAGAGAACCATTTGAGATAAAAATACAGAAAATTTTCCATAAATTTTATTTTTAAGGTACAATCTGTTGTCTTTCCCTCTCACCCAAAAAATTGAGATACATTTGAAAACAAAAATATTTGCTTGAGAGGTCACTTTGATCCCTGTAGGAGCTTGTCTCCTGACATTTTCTTGTGCTGTTATCTCTTACCGTAAAAACTGAAATTATTCTAATACTCTTACGGGAACCAAATTAAAACTGGTTCATGTCTTTTTTTTTTTTCCCCTCAGAATAGAAATGCTTATTTTTAAATATAAAATTCATTTTCTTTATAAAAATTCAACCTAATACCAAAGTACATAAAAAACAAAAATGGAAGTAATTTTGACTCCCACTCCTTAGAGATAATCACTGTTAACAGTCAATTCCTTGTGTAAAATGAGAGCGGGCAACATTTGGTCACACTGTGCTGCTGTGTGCACCTCACCCTGGCTAGGGACAGCCATGACGATTCACAGACTCATGAGCTCATGCTCTCTGTTCACTATTCTGGTTGGTGAGAATTGGCGAGGTAGAGAAAAAGCGAAAGTTTTGCATTAGAGTGATTTAAAATTCTGTGATTAAGTAACAAGACATGAGAGTTTAAATATAACAGGGCTGCTATTTTAGATTTGTCCTTATGAAGTACTTACTGTAGCTTAGCAGACTAGTTCTCACACTTTTAATGTTAATGTTGGTGTCAAGCCTTTGATGGGTTGATTTATACTGGCCATACTGATTAAAGCAAAACCAAACCCTCACAGTTGTAAAGAGTTTCATAATTTATAGTTGGGGAGGAGTAGTTATACTTATCATTAAGACCACTGCCAAGATATCACTGTGCTGATACAGGGTGAGAGGTCCCTCTGGATCTGTATCCAGAGGTGACATGCCAAACATCAAGGAAAGGAAACTAGAGGAAAAAAGAAGATTAAGGACTGTGGGTTTCAGATGTGGCCTAGAAGGAGACAGTACATGTTTAAGTTAGATTTCTAAGTATACTCATATTGTGGCACATATAAGAAGTCTTAAAAGTACAGAATCACTTATTTCTTAGCCTGGTATTTTCAAGAAGAGTAAGCTGTGAAGTAGCTGATATTCTGAAAACAAATTGCTGAAAATGTGTACATAGAAGTTAAATTACAACATTGGTTGATAGTGTTGAGGGCATGAGTGGTTTTTTCTTTTTCTGTGATTTGAATTTAAAATCACTTTCAAAATGAAACTGGAAAATTAAAAGCATTAAATCTCCAACCAGATTTTCTGTTGTCTGTTTGAGATGTGATCATTTTTAGAGATAATTGAAGAGCTCCATCCTCACTTTAAATCTTTTGTATTAGAGGAAGGCTTCCTTTGATGGGTAGTGGGAGTCAGCAGATGGAAGAGGAAATGGGGACAACAGGGCATTCTGCCTGCAGTAGGGGCTTTATAAGAATGGGGTGACTCTGGGAGGCTTAGAATGTCCAAAGGGACACTTCAGTTAATAGTCATTGCCAGAAAGAGTGTTTTCTGGCTGAAAACACTGAAACTTAGGGCTCTGAATCAAGAGTCAGAGTTTGAGTGTCATCTTATAAGATGAGCACTTGAGTATCAACCACTGAACCTGTTTCTTCATTCACAAAATGAGGATAGTAAAAATACCTACCTCAGGGATGTTGTAAAAATCAGTTGCATAACGTATGGGAAATCACATTGTAATTTTTGCCTATTATATAAAAGTAGCCATAATTGAAATAATGCAAAAAGTTCATAAGCAAAATAAAACTTGCCTTCTTCAACACTGTTTATTCAAAAACGGATCAAATACCAATTAAATGTCAGGCAACTGTTAGAGGCTTGGGACACAGAGATGACTAAGATAGTGCCCTGATCTCAGGTAGCCTACAGTGAAGCAGGGGAACCACATCATAATAATCCCTGCCATTGAGTGTGGTGATAGAGCATCCCAGTTTGAATGATATGTTATTTGTATGAAAGCACAAAGGTGTTTGCTTTGTTAGTTTGAGATGAGGGGAAATTAAGCTTCTTAGAATGAACATACCTTTTTTTAATTTAATTTTTTCAAAATTCTGGAGGCCAGGTGCTTTTTGTTGTTTTTAATGATTTAATTTATTTATTTTTGGCTGTGTTGGGTCTTCATTGCTGCAGGCTTTTTTCTAGTTGTGGCAAGCAAGGGCTACTGTCTAGTAGTGGTGCACGGGCTTCTCATTGGGATGGTTTCTCGTGCTGTGGAGCACAGGCTCTAGGACACGGGGCTCAGTTAGTTCCAGCTCCTGGGCTCTAGAGCACAGGCTCGATAGTTGTGGCACGTGGTCTTAGTTGCTCTGCAGCATGTGGGATCTTCCCAGATCAGGGATTGAAGCAGTCTCCTGTACTGGCAGGCGGATTCTTTACTACTGAGCCACCAGGGAAGCCCCTGAACATACTTTTTAATGATACTCTTTTTATTGGTTTCAAGGTGTGTGACGTTTTCAGGATTTTGGTTAGAATTAAAAATTTTAACACTTGGAGCTACACAATTGAAAACAATACAATTAAAAAATATATGTGGACTTGCTGAAAGAAGGAAGCTGGATAGTCCCTCCCATCATCTTAGAGCTGCCTCACCAGTTTTCATTCAGCAACATTTACTGAGTACACACCATGCTGCAGAGAATCGAACAAGCCAAAGTCCTGGCCTTCAAGTTGCTCACAGTCTAGTTGGGAGACCAACATATGGATAATTGTGGTAACTGATTCTTATTTAGCAGTTGCTCTATGACACACCTCCTTATAGTAACCCTAAACCCTAGGGAAAATTGTGTGTTAGTTGCTCAGTTGTGTCCAATTCTTTGTAACCCCATGGACTGTGGCCCTCCTTGCTCCTTTGTCCATGGAATTCTCCAGCCAAGAATACTGGAGTGGGTTGTCATTCCCTTCTCCAGGAGATCTTCCCGACCTAGGGATCGAATCCAGGTCTCCTTCATTGCAGGCAAATTCTTTACTACCAGAGCCACCAGGGAGCCCTAGGGAGGATTATCATCCCCATTCTCAGATGAGAGAATTGAGGCACAGATTAGCTGTAACCTGCTTGAGTTCATAGATCTACTAAGTGATAGAGCCAGAATTTGAATCCAGGCAGTCTGGTTAGTCTGTGCACTAACATCTGCTTTATGTTGCTGTTCTGATTTTTTTTTAAAATAGCATAGTCAGTGCAAAATGAGATAATACACAATAATATCAAAACCTGAATCAGTGGGAGAGGGAAGTCTTACAGAGGGCTTTCTAGAGAAGGTGATTGATTCTTAAAAGATATGTGGTAGGTTCAGACAGCTGAAAACAGCTAAAAACCAGTTAGCATGAGTAAATATGGAGATAAATACATGAAGTATATGGAGTTGGAGGATGGGGGAGGTGGCAAGCAGTTTGATGCTGCTTGTCTGAAGTTTGAAGCAGTAAGTAACCACGTAGGAGACTAGATGGGTGAACAGGAAGGGCTTTTGTATGCTTTCCTTAAGGAGTTTGCATTTCAGTCTGAGGGTATGTGAAGGACTCAGAGAAGCAGAATGACAGGGTCTGATTTTTGTTCTTTATGAATCATCTGAGGGTGAAGGATAGATTTGAGGGACCAGTTAAGGAGCCTATTGTAATAATTTAGGAGTAAAGATAGTTGCCTCAAAGGACAGGAAAGGTAAGGATGGGATAGAGGGGCAAATTTGAGAAATATTTAGTGAGAAAATTGGCAAGACTTAGTTAATTGTGAGGCAGAAGTCGTAGGTGACTCACAAGTATCCTGGGTGGTTAGTGCGTGATGGAGGTGGGGGGAAGAGCAGTTTTAGGTGGGTCCTAGACAAAGTCATAGAGTGAGTGTGTTGAATAGTATGTGAGTATGTTCCACAAAATGAACCCTAAGAATATGAATGCCACGTGCAAAAAGGGACTTCCTGGTGAAGCTGCCTTTTGCTGAGACAAGCCTTCTGTTCACCCAGTGCCCTCTGGTGGTCAGAAGATGCCATGTTGCCTCCTCAGGATGAACAGATCAAAATGTAGACTGAATTAAATGCTTTTCCTCTTTCACTCCTGGAGAGAGAGAATATTTCAGGAGTCACTAAGTTTCCTTTGCCTTCTGTGTGAATAAATTCATTTCTTAGACCTAGCACCTTGACTACAGTAACACCTCAGATATTTGGAAGTTATTTGGTTGACAACCTCAGCAAAGAGTAAGGCAGTTTGTTGCCTATCAAAAATTAAGATAGGTTAAACAAAGTGCATGAATTGAAACCTTATCATACCCACAGAACACTTCCCTAGGTCCTCAAAGAAAATTAAATTATTTATGTAGACTCAGTTTCAATGAATTTTTGTTGAATTTCATAACCCATAACAGAAGTGCTGGCTACAGGAGATCAACAGACCTTTTAGAAGTGATAGCAGTTGCCTGGACAAGTAAGGAGACAGAAGAATACTAGCCACCCCACAAACTACACTCTCCAAAAGTGTAACAGCCTCAGGCCATTTTGTGTAGGTGCGAACAACCCTTGCAAATTTGAACAGTTCCTATTTTTCAGAAAAACTGATGCAGAAGAGCTAGTAGCCAGCCAGGTGTTGCTGTATGTAGGAGGCAGCTGTTGGAATTGGAGGAGGAGCCCCAGACCAGAATTAAAGAGACCAAGGTCCTATCCTGTCATCTATAAAAATTAGATATGACTTAATTTCTCAGGGCCTCAGTTCGTTTTCTCATCTAAAAAGCAGCAAGTTGAACTTGATCACTTGGTAAAATTCTGTGAATTTTGTTCACAACGATGACATTAATGTTTAAGAAAAATTCCATTGCTCTTGGATTGGAAGGACAGTTTTCATCTCTGGTTTATATGAGTTCCATGAGGAGTATGGTTATCTCTATTTTATAGTTGAGAAAGCAGGCTCAGAGAGGTGAAGAAAATTTGTAGTTGGGTAAGTAGTAGGGCTGGTATTCAAATCTATCAATGTCTGCTCCCTGGGTTCTTAATTTAATATTTTCATTTAACAAGCATGCATTAAGTGCCAACTCCATGGGAATTGTGCTAGGCACAGGGAACACAAAATCCATTAAGCGTTGTCCCTGTCTTGGAGAGCTGAGTGTAGTAGGCATTGCTGTATATAGTCCCTCCATTAGTGCTAAAGGTGCAAGTATTAATACTGCTATAGAACGGTTGGCGCTAGTGATAAAGAACCTGCCTACTAATGCAGGAGACTTAAGAGACACGGCTTCGATCCCTGGGGGGGAAGATCTGTTGGAGCCGGGCATGGCAACCCACTCCAGTGGTCTTGCCTGGAGACTCCCATGGACAGAGGAGCCTGGCAGACTACAGTCCATAGGGTCACACAGAATGAATCACGGCTGAATTGACTTAGCATGGCATGCACTGCACAGCACAGCACAGTTAGGATGAACTAATACACAGCCTCATCGGGGTTTTTAAAGTCTTTATGGTGTGAGGACAGAATGGAGCCACCATTTATAGCCTTGTTTCTATGGGAATATGTTTCAGGTTCCAAATAACTTTTAAGTTTTGGACCATAACCCAGTATAATTTCAGAACTTCCTATACTAAGTACTGAATGTGCAGTCTAATAATCAGTCAGAATGCCTATTCTAAAAAGTGAATAAAATTTTCTAAACTTGATCATGACTGTCCAATTTCAGTACCTTGACTAAAAACCTGTTCTCTTTAGGAAACAAACCTGTATAACCAGTTCTTCCTGGAAATCTCAAGGAGAAAACCTAAAGAATTTTACTGAAGTTAAATTTAGAGATTGGAGCACTGTATACCCTGGAAAATGGTATTCTAGGAAGAACTTTGCCAAGGTGACCTTATTTTTATAAGTGGCAAAGTCATTAAGGCTATGATCTCAATCTCAAGAGTCATATTGCTTGTGTTCTAATCTCACCAAGTACTCTGTGGCCTTAGGAAGGTTATAGAACATTGTGTTCTATTTTCTTATCTGGAAATCGTTCTTAGAACATACTTTGTAGGATTGTTATGAGGATTAAATGATAAAATGATATACACATTTACATGCATGTATACATGTTTTATATATAATACTATATATCTTACTATTGACTTGCCAGGCTCCAGTTTAAGCAGATATATGTTACACTCACACACATCTGCTTGATAGTAAGGCCAATGAAACAAATTTATCTTCCCTCCCATTACATTTTCAAGCTTTTATTTTTGCTGATGTGTACCTCTCCCCAGTTGTTTACATACACACCAATGCAGATATCTGAAATGTCTTTCCCCTTGCTATCTACTTTTCTTTCTTATCCTCACTTATGGAGGCTTTAGTCAAATCCTTCCTAAAGGCCACTGTTCTAGTACAATTCATGCTTTTCTCTTTCTAAACTCTTACTGAACTTTTAATTTTTCTCAAATTGTTTCTTGGTTTAAACTGTAACCCCTCAGGGAATTCCCTGGTGGCCAAGTGATTAGGACCCTGCACATTCACTGCCGGGGGCACGGGTTCAGTCTGTGGTCGAGGAACTAAGATCCCACAAGCTGCCCTGCTCAGCAAAATAAAATAATAAAATGTAATCCCTCATATGTAATTAGCTCTACTGTACACCATCCTTCTCTACCGTCTACCTCAGTGCTTTATGCTGTGTTAGGAACATTGTGGGTGTTTAATACTTTCTGATATTCTGGTTTATAAGCAGAAGAGAATCCTTTCACTATATTTCAGGCTTCTTAAAATCTAGTCTATAGCCCCCAAGTCAAGTCCATATACATTTATCATATAAGACATAGAAATAGATATGAGGAAATGAATGTATGTGCTTAACAATTACCTTTGAGACCCAGAGGTAATTGTTAGTAGTTCAGAGATTGGGATGCTTAACTGTAAACTCAGCTGCGCATGTGTGTGTGCTCAGTTGTGTCTGACTCTTTGTGACCCTGTGGACTGTAGCCCCCCAAGCTCCTCTGTCCGTGGGATTTTTCCAGGCAAGAAGACTGGAGTGGGTTGTCATTTCCTTTTTCAGGGATCTTCCCAACCCAGGGATTGAACTCACCTCTCCTGCATTGGCAGGAAGATTCTTTACCACTGAGCCACCTGGGAAGCCCTGAGCTATGCAAATGGTTCTCAGAAGAGTGTTCTTAGTAATGCAAGTCAGTGACACAGATTAGAGGCTGGTTATTCACCTTATCAGAGAAGGCAGTGGCACCCCACTCCAGTACTCTTGCCTGGAAAATCCTATGGATGGAGGAGCCTGGTGGGCTACAGTCCATGGGGTCTCTAAGAGTCTGACACAACTGAGCGACTTCACTTTCACTTTTCACTTTCATGCATTGGAGAAGGAAATGGCAACCCACTCCAGTGTTCTTGCCTGGAGAATCCCAGGGACGGGGGAGCCTGGTGGGCTGCTGTCTGTGGGGTCACACAGAGTTGGACACAATAGAAGCTACTTAGCAGCAGCAGCAGGGCAACAGAAACATCAAGCAAAACTGGTTTTTTCCATTTAAGAGATTTAGCAGTGAAGGAAAAGGATTTCTGAAACCTTACTGTGTCAGTGAGAAATTTACTGAAATAGCTTAAAGTATAATTTAGGGAACACATCTACTGAATGAGACTATATGCACATATACAGACACAGTCACATTCCAGATAGAGTTCTGGGTGTTTTTTTTGTGCATGGATCTTAATAAATCTCATGTTAAGGACTCATGCCCAATCTTTGCTGACTGTTCTTTGCAGAAGGGCACACTGCAAGGAGTATGTAGTAATCACTGTTTAGTGGTTAGTACCATCTGGATGGTCAGGAATCCCAGTTCCTAACCCTCCTCGATACATTGTTTTAACAGCACTACATCATTGTCCTTCTATGAAATAAGCCTGTTGGACCAGATTAGACCTCTAAGCTCTAAAAGCCTCTGAATATCTAAATTACTGAATATTCTTAATGTACTTGTAGCTGGTTTTGAATTTGAGAAAGCTGATTAAACTTTTTCAAACTAAAAATTTAAAAATCCAGTGCATCACCTAACTCCTTATTCCTCTAGAGAACTACATCCACACTGGGTTTCCTTCTAGCCTTGGGAGAACCCTCAGCTTTGGATCAACTTTAAAGTTTCTGCTCTCAACCCCAGCCCTTGACTTGTAGCTGTACAAACTTGCTCTACCAGTGATGGAGCTAGTAATATACAAACAAAAGCAATCACAGAATGTCATTATAAAAACAAGACTTGAAATCTAAACATTTATTAAAAACAGGTAACAAGCTTTACTGTAACAACATTCACTATGTGTTTTGGGTAGCATTATTAAAGATATTTTAAAAAGAACAAACTTCTTTTGGAATTTGAGTGAAACTTTTTTTTTCCTCCCCCTACCCCCCATCTCCAAGTGAAACTATTGTTTAATAAGAGTGAAAATAAAGGTTTTAATGCAAAAATTATTCTCAAGACATAACAAGCTAAAAGTCTCACAGGAATTTAGATCCTTCACCCATGATTCCACCTCCTGCCTTTCTGTTTGTTTTTGATTTGGTGTTATTAAGCCACCTTAAAGCTTTTCTGAATGAGGTGTAACAAGAAGAGGGTTGTTCATGCTAATGTATGAATGATTGCTAGTACAGGTTACTCTCCCTAAAATTAGCTTTACTCAGAACTTGGTTGTATTGTTGTAGAAACTACAGTTTTAGATCAGCCTAAAGGATATGGCAACCCACTCCAATATTCTTGCCTGGAGAATCCCATGGACAGAGGAGCCTAGCAGGCTTCAGTCCATGGGGTTCCAGAGTCGGACACGATTGTGTGACTACCACAAGAGCTGTAGTGTTAGCATTAATTTTTGACAAAAAGGTACTTGTTCAGCTTCCAGCTGTATGAGGGGAAGATAGAAATACAGAGACGTGGTGGTGGTGGGATTCATACTCAGGTCTGTTGGATCCTGAGCCTTTGTTCTGTCCATCACAGCACATTGCCTTCGTGCATAGTACGTGAGTATGTGTTGAGCAAAGTGACTCATCTAGAACAATAAATTGCCCTCAATTACGTATCCTTGAGATTATAGGATACCTATGTTGTTGCCGATTCTCAGTACTTTATACAGTGCCTGGTACACTAAAATACTAAACAGATTTTTGAGTTAATGTGTGTTAAAATGCTGTTGATTCTCTTGTTTTAGTGTTTTGTTTAACACAGAATGTACGTTCACTAATTTAAGTGAATTATAACTAGCTACAGATGTGCCTATCATATTGGTCTATGTGGCTGCATTCATTTTGGTTGCTGACTATAAAAGTGCTTTTCCTTTAGGTTACAAATGTCTATGAAACTTTTAAGCTCTTAATGTCATTATTTCAAGCACAAGACATTTAAACCTGAAAGTTTTAACAGATAAACTACTGGCTTATGGATGGGCTCTTATTTAGAAGGAAATTTTAAGACTGTCTAGTCAGACTTCCCGGAGAAGGCAATGGGACCCCACTCCAGTACTCTTGCCTGGCAAATCCCATGGACAGAGGAGCCTGGTGGGCTGCAGTCCATGGGGTCTCGAAGAGTCGGACATGACTGAGCAACTTGACTTTCACTTTTCACTTTCATGCATTGGAGAAGGAAATGACAACCCACTCCATTGTTCTTGCCTGGAGAATCCCAGGGACGGGGTAGCCTGATGGGCTGCTGTCTATGGGGTCGCACAGAGTCGGACACGACTGAAGCGACTTAGCAGCAGCAGCAGCAGCAGTCAGACTTCCCTCCTGTGCTTAAGGAAGCAACACTACCATTACAACTGCCACTGTTCCTTCCATTAGTTATCACATGCCAAGCACTGAACATTTCACACATGGCTCCTGTGAAGCCTCATGTTTGATACCATTTTTGAGGGGTAATTATCCCCACTTTGACAGTTCAGGAAACTTGGGGTCAGTGAGGACAAACAAGTCATCTAAGGTGGCAAAGCTAAGTTGGAACTCAGGCCTGTCTGACCCAAAGCCTGTGCCCTGTTCACTGTACTGTCCTCAACAGAATTTCTCCCCTGCTTCTAGATGGGACAGTCATTATCATCTAGATGAGTTTGTTTTTTAACAACTCTTATTATTAGAAGAAAATTTTGAGATAATATCTATCCTTCTACCTCTTTATTCATTAAAGGTCTCTGAATCCTGTAGAACAGTGGTGTCCCCAATCTTTTTGGCACCAGGGACCGGTTTCGTGGAAGGCAAGTTTTCCAAGGTCTGGGGCCAGGGGGGTAGTTTTGGGATGAGTCAAGCGCATTACATTTATTATGCACTTTATTATTATGTACTTCATCAGCTCCACCTCAGATCATTAGGCATTAAATCCTGGAGGATGGGGACCCTTGCTGTAAAATGTCTATAGACTTAGAGATCTCATCCTACATAAAATGGGCTTGGAGGGGCGTCAATATTTGTGTGTGAGTGTGTGTTTTAACTCTTTAAATAAGAGTTTTGTTGTTGTTTTATGTTACTGTAATTTTTAAAACTTCATAGTCTGTGGTTATATACTTGACTTTCCATCCTGAAAACTTTTCTCATTCTCTTTTATAGCCTTCATTCATAAATATAATTTTCATAAAGGCTACATGACAGTGAGTTTTAGGAAGTGGATTTACCTTGGTTTACTTACAACTCCCTTATTACCACACATTTCGAGTTATAAATAACACATTGATAAATACCTGAGCATACACTGCATTTTGTATATAGCTACATATTGAACATGACTCAATTCTGGTACAGATATCTAAGTTACACAATGTTGAAATATTATACCTACTCGTAATACTATTTGATCTGGCTTACAGAAAAGGCCAGATGTTTCAATTTAAAGATGGCAGTAGGTCTCATAAGCCATCTTCATTTCACCAGGGGCACGTCCCTACTGTGTAACTCTAATTTCAGGCAGGAAAAAAACAAGCAGGGTGATCTTTAGGCGTAGGGAAAAGGGGTATGTGACCCACATGCGATTTGTGACAAACAGATAAAAAGCAACTAGAAGTAAATTTAGATAATTTCTTATTATCACTGCAGGGATTAAAAGGCTTTGAGACGTGAATGTTTTATTTCTATGAACAGCTTGTTCAGTTGTTCTTTTCATGTTCAGTCAAATTGCGTGGTAGGAACTTGTTTTCAAGTAGAAGATAGATTCTGAAATTTTATTTATACAGGTTAAAAATTAAGGCTGAAATTGGATCTTATTTTAGCTTTGTAATATAATTGGACTTACAGTGCCCCTGTCTTTATTCAGCATCAGCTCTGTATATTAAAAATATTTATATGTTGATAAGTGAAGAAAACTAGTTGCAGAAGGTATATACAGTACAATATCATTTAGGTTAAAAAAATTTTTTTTTAAACCAAAGCAAAACTATTTGTCTGGCATGTAGTGGATACTCAATAGCTGTTGACTCTGTATGTATACATATAAACAGATTTGAAGATAAATAATTGGAGAGGTTATCTCTGGAAAGAGGTATGTGACCTAAAGTGAAAGTGAAGTCGCTCAGTCATGTCCGACTCCTTGTGACCCCGTGGACTGTAGCCCACCAAGCTCCTCCGTCCATGGGATTCTCCAGGCAAGAATACTGGAGTGGGTTGCCATTTCCTTCTCCAGGGGATCTTCCCGACCCGGGGATTGAACCTAGGTCTCCCACATTGCAGGCAGACGCTTTAACCTCTGCACCACCAGGGAAACCCGGTGTGTTTTTATTTTATGTACTTTTATATGTTAATTTTTTTCAGTAAGCGTGTGTTACTTTTGTATACCTTTTTTTTAATGATTGAAAAATGAAGAAAAATTTACAATCGAAGGACAGATACCTCCTTCCCAAATAGGTCCCCTGTTTCTTTATACAGAATTACTCCTTCTCTAATAAATTAAGAGACAGGCACTGACCAAACCTATTTTCTTGGTGCCATTTGCATGTAGTCTAATAAGCTTTAGTGAGTAGAATTTTTCTAGGGAAACTTTCAAACATACAAAAATAGAATTATGTCTACCTCCTACCTTTGATAGTTATCACCACAGGACCAATCTTGTATCATTTATAGCCCTATACCCACCCCACTGGATTATTCTCAACCATATCTTAGATGTATCGTTTCATCAGTAAACATAGCAGTATGTGTATCTAAAAGATAGGATGCTTTTAACACAACCAAAATACCTGCATCACACTTAAGGATGAGCGGTAATTCCTTTATATCAATCACCTGAAGAGTTTTTTTAATATTCTGCGATTGAATTACTTTCAATTCAAATTGCTATTTTATTTGCTTTCACTGTTTGTATTTTTCAAGTACTTTAAAACTAGTGTCTTTTTTCCTTTCAAATTTAGTTTGAAATTGCATGTTTCCTTCTAGAGTTGTAATGAAACCAAAATGATGGGTTTTGCTTTTGATAACTTTGCTAGTATTTCTTAAAATAAAAATGAGAAGCTTGAATAAATAGCTGGGTGTCTTCAAGTTTTAAAAGTGATTCAGGTATATATTAATTGAGTTTTACTATGTTAGAATGAACAGCTCTTTTTTTTTAAGTGCTTTTCTGATTTCTTGTCTGATTTTAATGTTTTTGTTTTACATAGGTCTCTAATTAATAGAAGATGGCAAAGCCCAGCCACAGCAGCTACGTCCTTCAGCAGCTAAACAACCAAAGGGAATGGGGTTTTCTCTGTGACTGTTGTATTGCAATTGATGACATTTACTTTCAAGCACACAAAGCAGTTCTAGCTGCTTGTAGCTCCTATTTTAGAATGTTTTTCATGAACCATCAGCATAGTACTGCACAACTGAATCTCAGCAACATGAAAATTAGTGCTGAGTGTTTTGATCTCATTTTGCAGTTCATGTATTTAGGAAAAATTATGACCGCTCCTTCCAGTTTTGAACAGTTTAAAGTGGCAATGAACTACCTACAGCTGTACAATGTTCCTGACTGCTTAGAAGACATACAGGATGCAGATTGTTCTAGTTCAAAATGTTCATCTTCTGCTTCTAGCAAACAGAACAGCAAAATGATATTTGGGGTGAGAATGTATGAAGACACTGTGGCTAGAAATGGTAGTGAAGCTAATAGGTGGTGTGCAGAGCCAAGTTCAACAGTGAATACGCCACATAATAGAGAGCCTGATGAAGAGTCGTTGCAATTAGGTAATTTTCCTGAGCCATTATTTGATGTATGTAAAAAGAGTTCTGTGTCCAAATTATCTACTCCAAAAGAACGTGTATCACGACGCTTTGGACGGAGTTTTACCTGTGATAGCTGTGGATTTGGCTTTAGCTGTGAAAAATTATTAGATGAGCATGTGCTAACCTGTACTAACAGACATTCGTACCAAAACACAAGATCCTATCATAGATTAGTGGATATTAGAGATGGAAAAGACAGTAATATCAAAGCTGAATTTGGTGAAAAGGATTCTTCTAAAACCTTTTCTGCACAGACAGATAAATATAGAGGAGACACAAGCCAGGCTGCTGATGATTCAGCTTCAACCACTGGAAGCAGAAAAAGTAGCACAGTGGAGTCTGAACTAGCCAGTGAAGAAAAGAGCAGAGCCGCTGAGAGGAAAAGAATCATCATTAAGATGGAACCAGAGGATATTCCTACCGATGAACTGAAAGACTTTAACATTATTAAAGTTACTGATAAAGACTGTAATGAGTCCACTGACAATGATGAGTTAGAAGATGAAGCTGAAGAGCCATTTTATAGATACTATGTTGAAGATGATGTCAGTATTAAAAAAAGTGGGAGGAAAACTCTAAAACCTCGGATGTCAATAAATGCTGATGAAAGAGGTGGTTTAGAAAATATGAGGCCCCCGAACAACAGCAGTCCTGTACAAGAGGATACTGAAAACGCTTCTTGTGAGCTGTGTGGGCTCACAATAACTGAGGAGGACCTGTCATCTCATTACTTGGCCAAACACATCGAAAATATCTGCGCATGTGGCAAATGTGGACAAATACTTGTGAAGGGTAGACAGCTTCAGGAGCATGCCCAGAGATGCGGAGAGCCCCAAGATCTGACGATGAACGGGTTAGGAAGTGCTGAGGAGAAGATGGACATGGAAGAGAATCCTGATGAACAGTCAGAAATAAGGGATATGTTTGTTGAAATGTTGGATGATTTTAGAGACAATCATTTCCAGATAAACAGTATTCAAAAGAAGCAGTTATTTAAACATTCTGCCTGTCCTTTTCGATGTCCTAATTGTGGCCAGCGATTTGAAACTGAAAATCTAGTGGTAGAACATATGTCTAGCTGCCTAGACCAAGACGTGTTTAAGAGTGCCATCATGGAAGAGAATGAAAGAGACCACAGACGAAAGCATTTTTGTAACCTGTGTGGGAAAGGATTTTATCAGCGGTGTCACTTAAGAGAACACTATACTGTTCATACCAAGGAAAAACAGTTTGTTTGTCAGACATGTGGGAAGCAGTTTTTAAGAGAACGTCAGTTGCGCCTGCACAATGATATGCACAAAGGCATGGCCAGGTATGTCTGTTCCATTTGTGATCAAGGCAACTTCAGAAAACATGACCATGTACGGCATATGATTTCTCATTTATCTGCTGGTGAGACTATATGCCAGGTCTGCTTTCAGATATTTCCAAATAATGAACAGTTGGAGCAGCACATGGATATTCATCTGTATACATGTGGAATATGTGGAGCAAAATTTAACTTGAGGAAAGATATGAGATCACATTATAATGCCAAGCATTTGAAAAGAACATAAGTGATTTTCTACTGTAAAATGTTTAGCTGATAGGAGACAAAACACCAAAGCAAAGGATATGAGCTATTTAGAAAATGATTTTATAAGATGGAATTGTTGAAAATTTTTTTCAAGGCCCTTTTACCATTAATATTTTTGTTTAGGATCTTAAGTACATACATTTTAGGTGTTANTAGAGTCGTGGCTACATAATACCGCTTCCTGCCCTCCAGTGCTATGAAGACAGTGAATCAAGGTTGTGGATGTTGCCTCCTCCTACTGTCTTTGTAGTTGATGTGATTAGGCTCCAAATGTGAAAATGAAGGGGAAATCTAGATAGGTATATATGGAATCGTTTTTTCTTACAAATATGGTATTTCTTACAGGGCCTTTTGTTCTCCAAAAAATCTTGGGGGAATGGAGTCAGTACTTAGCAAGCTTGCCACCAATTCCAGCACAGCTCAGATGTATATAATTTTTAGTAAACAGGACTAAGAATCTCAGAGATGAGTGGATTATGACTCAGAAGTTTGTCTTAATCCTGTATTTTTAAAGTAATATTCAGAGAAATGACTTACATGAGTAAAATGGCTAATGTTTAAAGTTTGAGTATAAACAAAAAGCACGCCAAGGGCTAGATACAAAAATTAAAGAATTAAAATAAGGACAGAGTTTTCTAGAGCAGCCAGCACCAATTAAAAGGAAAAATTATAGACTAAGTAAAAATCACAAGTATTGTGGTTGAGAACAAAAATATGAGCCAGGTAAAAACATTGAGTAAAAAAAAAAAAGTGAGGTGAGTAAAAACAGAATTTGATAGGCTAAAATAATGATTAATTCCATTAGAGCTACAGAATGCCTCATGAAACAGCTTTTATGAACATGCCGAGGTTATGCATAAACATGTGAGATAATATTCCAACGTTTATAAAAGGTGGGAAGAGAAGCTGGTGGTGGTCTGTAACATTCTCTGGTTAAACAATACATATTCCTATGTATCACTAGTTAAAAAACTTCTGTATTTAATAGATTTGTGGAAAATTCCCCAAAGAACCAGTGTAACAGTTTAAGTTAAACATAAAACTTGTTAACACTAAATTAGTACCAACTAGAAGAGAAAAACCTGAATATGTATAAGCATACATAGTTGAGAATAGTTTGGTATATTTCTTAATTCTAAATGGGTTTTATGAGTTACACATTTTTTTTTTTGCCATTAATCTACTTTGATTAGCTCACCACCCCCACCTCCTTTGTGACATATGCTTCTCAGTGATAGAAGTGCTCTGAAGGCTTTGACAATGCCTAAGATCCCAGGATACCAAAGGCTCTGCGGGAACATACCTTTGTGGAATGGCTCCCATCCCCTGATACCTGAGGTGCAGTAAACAAGGTGATAGAATGAATGCCAGGGAACTGAAGCAAGTAAAGTTAGATTTGGTGTTAGAACTTGTGGCCCAGATTTGGAAGTCTATGAACTACACATCCCAGGGCTCTCAGTAATCCCATCATCCATTTCATTAACACTCTTTGTACTTTGCTAAACACTTGATACAGATGTAATTTTAATGAATCCTCGGCCTTATGAGGTAAGTATTCTATTAATAATTTTCCAGATGGGGGACTGAGGTTCAGTGAGACTGAGTCTTATTTCATAAGATCATACTAAATACTAGCACTGAAATTTGAAACTAGGCCTACTTGATTCCTACATTCCTATACTTAAGCAACATACTTTACCAACCAAGAAGTACAAAGAAAGGCCTTTTCAGTTCAGGTAATATATATGACAAAGCTCCTAGGAGATTCTGTGCTCCTTGTTCATCATCTGTCATCTACTGTGCCTGGTAAGATAGCTGGTAATAGTGGTACCTTAATGAACATATTGAATAATGTGAAAATATATCAGAAGCAAAACATTTTTCAGTAGATCATTCAGAATGATGTTTTAGAAATGAATATTAAATACTCTTAAAATTTTCCTTTATATGTCTGCCTCTGTTATCCCTATTCCTGATTGTTATTGGTTATGTGGTAAATCATTTGAAAATCTCCATTGTGCCCCCCTCAAATCAGGACCCCAGAATATTTTCCTCTTTTTGCCTTAGCAGATGATGTGGATAAGAAATTCTTCATTTATTTGGCTAAAAAACAAAACAAAGTCCTTAATTATCATTTTGTAAGGATTAAAGTTTACAGAGCAATCTCTAAAAACAAGTTATTCTAGCCATTTGCAATTCAATTTACCAGAAATATCTATGTATTCCTAGTGTAAACTTACAACCTTACTTGTAAAAGAAATGAAAGATATTTTCAGGAAACAATTGTATATCCACCCTAACCTAGCAGCAAACTTTTAAGAAATGGAATAGTCTACTGGTTTAAGTGAAACAACATCCCTCCCCATCTAATCAGATTTTAATTTCATGCATCTATTGCCTGATTCCTAAAACCTATACAATAGGTTTTACTGTTACTTAACAAAGCCTACTACCTTAATGATCTCTCCATCTGCCAAATGTTATTNAAATATCTATGTATTCCTAGTGTAAACTTACAACCTTACTTGTAAAAGAAATGAAAGATATTTTCAGGAAACAATTGTATATCCACCCTAACCTAGCAGCAAACTTTTAAGAAATGGAATAGTCTACTGGTTTAAGTGAAACAACATCCCTCCCCATCTAATCAGATTTTAATTTCATGCATCTATTGCCTGATTCCTAAAACCTATACAATAGGTTTTACTGTTACTTAACAAAGCCTACTACCTTAATGATCTCTCCATCTGCCAAATGTTATTTTTTTTAGAAGATGGTGAAGATTCCATACAAAATATATAATCTTATGTGGCCCACTTTCATTGCCTTCTATCAAACTCAAGGACTAATTCCTTGATAACATACGGGTTGTTGCTGTTTAGTCCCTAAGTCATGACTCTTTTGTGACCCCATGAACTGTAGCCCTCCCGGCTCCTCTGTACATGGGATCTCCCAGGCAAGAATACTGGAATGGGTTGCCATTTCCTTCTCCAGGGGATCTTCCTGAACCAGAGATTGAGGCAGTGTCTCTTACATTGGCAAGCGGATTCTTTACTACTGAGCCACCAGGAAAGCCCCAATATATGGATGAGTCTAGACCAAGTGAAATTTAGCTACTTATAAATTTATATGCTGGCAAGAGGTGAAGTGCAAAGATTTAGAATGTTTGTGTCTCTAAATATTGGTAAATATAAACTAAATGACAATAGCAGCTTATAAATTCATGCTAATTTTAAACTAGTTTAATAACACATATGCATATGCTTAGTTGACTTAGCATTAAGAAGTTAAATCCATTTAAGTTGCTCCCGTACTATATTTAGGAGAACCAAATCACTAAGGTCCATTATTAGTGACAAAATTGTTTATCTTTTCTATCAAATCCCACCACAGATCACTAGTGGGCAGGAAGCCATTTATAATTTTTTTTAATCATCTTACTTGCTGGCAAGAAAAAGACTATGAAGATTATAATTCAGTACTTGCCTCTGAATTAAATGTATCAATGTAGTAATCACCACTGTAATAGTAAAAAATCACAGGAAACTCTAGGACTGAAGGATGACAGAAATGTAAAAAAACGACTTCATGAGTCAGGAATAGTAGTAATTTTATGTGGGAACATTTGAATAACTTTGTACTTACCTATTTGAGAAAAGAATGGGTAGACATTTCATGAATCCCAGTTAAGCTTTATTTAGAAAGTTACTATGTTGTTTTTATTCTACTTAAACCAATTGCTTATAGCAGAACCAGCAGAGCTCATTTTTAGATGACAGAAATATAAACGTCTCAATTATGAAAGTCATTGTTTCTTTCAAATGCTTACGTGTTCCTTGATGTGGAAAAAATAAAAAAATTCTTTTATTACAAAATTAGGGCAAATCATTGCTTCAAAAAATAAAATTCTACGCAGAATCATTGGGGCAGGTTAAGAGTGCTATGAACTTAGGAATTTGAAGGAACACTCCTTTTTGTGTGTGGGTGTACTTTATTTCTATTTGCAGAGTATAAAACAATATTTGAAGAGAACAATGTTAGCCTGATGGCTGAAGGCACTCATAAAAAGAACATGAATGTATGTTTCATTCAGAGATTTGCTATTAACAAGTACATTGTAAAATTATTTTATTTGAAGGAAAATACTTTTTAATTGCTTCCTTCCTCCCTACTTTATCTGACTATCCTCCTCTTTGTTTCATATTTATGAGTTCAACCCATTCTATGTTAGCCCTTGTAAGAAAAAGTTGCCCCAATAGCTGAAAAATTATATTGGTGAAAAGAATACCTTATATTTAAAGGGTATAGTTAATTATATTGGGGAAGAAATTAAGTTTTAGGATCTGTGCTTTTGTTCTCATTTTTTGTTCAATTAACAGTGTGCTGGCCTGGTGCCAAAAGTCATGATATTCTGACCTAAGATTTATGTTGTATCTTATAGAGCAGTCAACTTGTAATATTATTTTTCTTGAGTTTTGTCTTTTTCTGTGTGGCAGTGGTCAAATAGGGCCTTCTAAACCTCTGGAGAAGTGAGATCTGAATTTGGAGAGGACATGGGGAAGAATCAATCATCAACAGATAATCTTTAAGTCCAGACCCAGGAATATCAGATCTGAAGTGACACCATCTTTTCTGTCTTCTGACAAACCTCATCAACCCCAAAAGTTCCAGTTGCAAGGATCCAAGAAAACTCAGTAAAGATCACTTTGGAATCACTTTGTTGTGACAAAATCGATTCACAGTGACTCTCCTATTATTTGTAAAAAAAATCTGCTAAAGAAAACAACATCAGTGATTAAAGCTACACTGAAATGAAACATTATATGCTAATTATCTTCAAGAGCCCCTCCTAAAATAAAAGGGCTTGTTAGGCTACTAGAAATACATTATAAAGATTATCACCTATCTGTATAAACACATATAATTCTAAACTTAAATGGAATTACAGTTTATATATCATGAAATGTAGTTTCAAAAATTATATACCAATTCTGTAGTTTAGGTTATAAATAAAAAGATGTGGGTACAAAGAAGTTACGTGTAAAACCAATATTTTTAACAAGATAATTTAGTTATTGCTTACTGTAATGTGACATTTGCCTTTCTTTTTTTTCACTGTATATACCAGTCACAAATCTTGATTATTAATATTAATGAAGCTCCCTTTTAAGTCTGTTGCTTTAAGAAAAAACAGAAGTGGTATTACTTCCACGGTGGTATATATTCACAGATCACAGACAACCAAGAAGAATGTATCAAGTCACGTTTTCTTCTCAATTTAGCAATGTAACCTAATAGGCAGAATAAGCTTCTGTTAAACATTTATTCTTGGTATTAAGACATAATACCATGCTTCTCAGTTTTCAAATTTAAAGAGAAAATTCAACTAAGTATTGAATGAAACCACTGTTAACATGTTTAAAAAAGCTTTCATGAGAAAATGAAATATTTGATGATATTTTAACCTGAAGATAAATATACATACATTTCTCAACCATATTAATCTTACAGCCATATTATTTGCATATTGTGAATATATTTGTAGTTTTGGTTAACTGCATAGTCAACTCAATATCATCATCATAATCATTACTGTTTCATCTGCAATATCAAGATGTATATATTCAGAAATGGTTGTTTTGTTTTTATGCCAATGCCTTCAAATGCTTTAATAGGGAGTTGCACAGAGATATCTAATTTAAGAGCATATTTAAGAGCAGATGCAAAATTTAAGACACACTTAACATCTCTAGATATAAAGCAGGATAATAACGTGAATATTCTAATAATTAGACTAACAAAAAATGAGAAAAAGGTAATTAAAATGTGATACTGGGTACAGGGGTGAGAAGGGAGATGAGAAATCCATTAAAGACTTCAAATTCATAAGAATTCATCTGCTTTAAGAGAAATAAATAAATTTAGAGAAGTGTTATAGTCTAAAAACCGAAAACTATAGCCAGTTTCTTCTAGAAATATGAACAAAAGCATATAGAACTGCAGACTTCTAACAAGTAAACAGAAAACAGTAAAGATAAAAGAATACTATCAATAATTCAAGGTGCTACATCAATATAGTAGAAACTCAACAATTTTTGATTACTGGTGGAATTTACAAGAGAAATATGACTTAAATTTTGACTGTACTAAACTACAAATGTAATAAATTATAATAATTATAAATGATATAAATGCATTCTATAATGTGACTACTTTCTGTATATTAGTATAAAATGGACTATTGGGTTACATAGAGAATTTTTGTTACATTTTTTAATCCACGCTTTATGTTAATAAAATTTCCTCCTCTATGTTCAGAATTTAAAATGTCTTTATATTACTTTTTTTATACTGTACTTTTCTAACCTTGCTCTTTTTAAAAAATTATTTGACTGAAAAGTTATCTGTTCCTTTCATTCTATAATACCAGAATAATAAAGTATCTGATATAGCTAATTATAGTATTCCTGAGCACCTTAAGAAGTGCACAAAGAATTAACTAAAATTCTTATTTCCAAATCCTGGTTTCTTTCAATACAGAATGACTAGAAAAGTACTATCTCATGGCAAACAGATGGTAACAAATTAGGTTTCCTCATAATATAAAAATAGGTAATTATTTATAAAAATTAACTGACATAGTATTTAGTTCTTTTAGAGGGTTAATCTATTTTTCAAAATAACAATTTATTCAGAGAAATAGCTACCTTATGAATGTAGTTCATTTTGTTAAATTTCCATTTGAGAGTTTAAAAAATTGTTTTTCTTTTTTCAAGTGATCAGCAATCAGTTTTCTCTTCATTTCTGGTAAGTTCTGAAAGATAAGTGCCATAATTTCACAGAAGTTAATAAGTATTAGTAATGACGGCATATTGAATCTGATTCTCCATATATAAGACAACAGCTTCACTTTTTTCAAAGTTGCTCAGTCGAGTCTGACTGTTTGTGACCCGATGGACTATACATTCGCCTGGAATGCAGACCTGGGTTCCATCCCTGGGTTGGGAAGATCCCCTGGAGAAGGGAAAGGCTAGCCACTCTAGTATTCTGGCCTAGAGAAATCTATGGACTGTATGGTCCATGGGGTCGCAAAGAGCCGGCACAACTAAGCAACTTCTTTTAAATTATTATTTTACTTCTTTTAAATTATTTCAGAGTATTCCACAAGAGTCTTGTCTTCAAGGTTAGCACTCTACAAAGCTAAAGAAGGTACAATTTGTCTGCTATTACACAGATTCACTTTTCTAGAAAAGTCTCTCTTCCAGGTTTGAGAGCCTTAGCCTTCCATACAAGGCAAAGTAGGGTCTTATTCCAATTATTGTGTATCTACAATTCAAATAGAACTTTTAAAGACTGATTTTTTCAAGATTCAAAGAAGCAGATGGTGAAATTTTAGTAACAGGTGATTGGAGAAATATTTTGGGACCGGGTACATCCAAAGAATTATAAAATGGCAGTATTCATAGAGATCTTAAATATAAGAAGTTGAACTCCAGTTTGCTGATAGGTTCTCAAATTGCAGGCTGCTATTGACTCCACTCCTCTCTTCCGGGCAACATTACCTCTTCAATCCACAACCTTTATGAAGGTTGTGCCTGAGTAGGGAGTGAGAGGGTTTCAGAATATCCATAAATTTCTTTATTAGTAATTCTGGAAAAAATGTATTCTTGCTCAGGTAATCTCCTTAGGGTAGGCCTTACTACCACAAGCACACCGTTTTAGACCTCATCTTATTCATCTTTGTATCTCAGTTCAGTTCAGTCGCTCAGTTGTGTCCGACTCTTTGCGACCCCATGAATCGCAGCACGCCAGGCCTCCCTGACCATCACCAACTTCCGGAGTTCACTCAGACTCACGTCTGTCAAGTCCGTGATGCCATCCATCCATCTCACCCTCGGTCGTCCCCTTCTCCTCCTGCCCCCAATCCCTCCCAGTATCACAGTCTTTTCCAATGAGTTAACTCTTCTCATGAGGTGGCCAAAGTACTGGAGTTTCAGCTTAAGCATCATTCCTTCCAAAGAAATCCCAGGGCTGATCTCCTTGCAGTCCAAGGGACTCTCAAGAGTCTTCTCCAACACCACAGTTCAAAAGCATCAATTCTTCGGCGATCAGCCTTCTTCACAATCCAACTCTCACATCCATACATGACCACAGGAAAAACCATAGATTTGACTAGTCAGACCGTAGTCAGCAAAGTAATGTCTCTCTGCTTTTTAACATGCTATCTAGGTTGGTCCTAACTTTTCTTCCAAGGAGTAATTGTCTTTTAGTTTCATGGCTGCAATCACCATTTGCAGTGATTTTGGAGCTCCCCAAAATATATTTTCAGATGTGAGTTTGTTTCAATTTTTTGTCTCTGCAGTATTATTTAGTACAGAAATGTAAGAGGCAAGCAAAGAATCTTCCTCTTATACAGGGAAAAAGTGAAGTTATTATTTCCAGTTTTTAATGTCTCAGGTCACTTTTAATAAACACTGAACAAGTGAATTACTACTGTGTTCCAAGTACTCTTCTGGATTTGAGGAGTTCATCAGAGAAAATTTGACACACATATTGTTTTTGTTTTATTCAGACTGTGTAAAATCTCAGTCTTTGGATTTGAAAAATATTTTGAAACACCCTAGTATTTATAATCTGCCAAACAAATCTCACCTGTTGAAAATCAGTAGTAATTTCTACATAATAGTAGGATTCGTGAATTGTATTTCAGTTGAATGCTGATAGTCAAGCTTTAAAAATCACCTGTAAAAAAGAAAATTTAGAAAAATTACTGATAATCCTACCCTCTAGAGATAACCAATTTTGATGCAATTCTCATATATATGATTATCCTACACAGAGGTTAAGATGATACAAAACTGTTGTATCTAATTTTCCACTTAATTATACCAAGAATATTTTCCTGCATCATTAAAAATCCTGTAAACAATTTTTAATTCATGACTAAAGGTCAAATAACTCTTATTGTCAGATATTTAAGCCATTTTCCCTTTATCACTGTTATCATAAATAATATACCTGCATGCTCCATTATTTCCTTAAGATAAATCCCACAGAGTAATGCTAAATGAAGGGTACGGTCATATTTCAGTTAAAGAAAAAATATTGCCACATAGTCCTCCAGAAAGACTGTACTAATTTACATTCCCACCGGTAGGTAGGGCTTTACCTGTTTTGCCGCACCATTATTGAGGTTGATGAATATCATTTCATCTTTAAGTTTGCTAAGTTTGATCATTTTTAATGTGCCACAAGTTTAAGGAATTATAAGCCACAATCATAAAATAGAAAAAAAATTTTAATCCATACAAATGAGGAAAAATATTGAAAAATCCAAGAAAGGTCAGTATATGATAATGCTCCAGAACTGCAAAAATTTATTTCATATGAAATAAAAATGCAAATACTGTGTCTTTTGGGGACAAACTCAGGATGCCATTTAAAGTATGAAACTTATGAAGCATCAATTTACTGAATGAAAAGTTAGAGCAGAAAAAATACATACAGCTAATGAAAATACAGATAAAATTGCTACTGTGGTTTCAGAAAGTTGTATTAATGATGAATGTGGTAGTTAGATGGCAAGATGTAATAACTGTGCAGAGAGATAATACATAGTTACTATACAAAAGAACCTCTCCCTTCTGAAGCTCTAATTTTGGTTTTTGTGTGTAAAAATTGGCATGTCTGCTTTTTCACAATCTTGCTTTGTTTGAGGTGTGTGAGGACTGAATACAACAGATCTGTAGAGTCAGTGTTTCTCACAGTTCTCTTCTACTTTCAGTTGTAGTTGGGCCCTATCTCTAAATCACATATCATTAGTTCTATAGAGACTGTGTATTGCTCTCCAGTGCACTAATTCCCTGAACTCCCTTTTTTAACTGCACAAAAGACAAGAATTTCTAAGAATAAAATCAAGAAATCTGTACTTACCACTTAAGGCAACTTCAATAGAAATTTTTGGTTTGATCCTTATACTCCTAATTTTTAAAAAAAGTTTTTCTAGTTAAAATTTTTTCCTTAACTTCTTTAATGGAAAAAGAGATGGGAATTTTGAAATGAGATTAACAAATTAATAGCAAATGTACTTATAAAAATTGGAAATTACATACACAACTAGATAAAAGAAACTTAAATATCCATTGGTTAACTTTATAGGATTCTGTCACCGTTATGTTTTAAATTATAGATAACTTTTGTTTCTCTCAAAAGCTTTTCTCCAGCACTGTCTCAAAGAACTTGAATATGAACCATAACTTTCCTTCAAAAGATGTTTCTCTCCACGCCCCCATAGCCTCAGGGAAAAGATCATGGCATATCCCATCCACCTGAAGAGACTATTTCTTGTTTGTATCCCTCCTCATGTACTGACACCAACCTTCAACTTGCAGTTGCCCCCAGCACACACTGCTCTTATCTTTGTCCATGCTACAACCCATGCAAAGAATGACAAAGGTCAGAGGCTGGCATGTCACCTCTTACAGGAAGCCCTCTGGAACATGAGTTTCCCCGACTGGATGTGCTCCCACCTTTGTGTTCCCCATAGCACTTCTATTTTTAGCTCTTTATTGAGCTGTCAACCTCATCAAGACACACTATTGCACTCGTCGTCTTACTCTCACATCCTGGGACTTGTTAAAGCTGAATGAATGTCTCCAGCTTCCCCACATAAGGTGAAGTGTTACCGCTGTTTTGTTACTGTCTTCCTTCCGGAGCCCATTTATAGGAGCCTGCTTCTATCACCTATCCCATATTCCTCTTAAACACGACAGAATGAATTGCGCTCCTTTCTATCTACCTCCTCTGAGAGTTCTCACTCAGCTGAGTTTACGATAGCCTGGGCTAAGAGAATCCTGAGAGGCGTGAGACCGGGTTATTTTATGATACTTCAACGTGTGGGGTTTGACTACAGACTTCTCGGAGAACTCAAAGCGGCGGATAAAGCACTTGAAACGGAAAATAACAAAAGCAGTGGCGAGAGAACAGGGAGATGAAACTAGGAAGCTTAAAGTGGGAAGACCAGCAGAGGAAACGGAAAGTGATATCAAGAAAGGGGGTGAGCTGCAACCACGCCCATGCCTCCCTCCCACTCTGTAGGCCTCCTCGCGCAGGGAAAAATGGTCAGGCTCTCCCGTCGCTCTCCCGGTCTCCTGCTGCCCCCGCCCGCCAGATAAGATATCCAGAGCTCACACCAAGACTGCGAAGCACGCAAAATTAAATTTCAGGAGGCCGACAGCCCGTCCTAGAAACTTCATCTTCATTTCTCATTTCTCAGTCCTCCACCCAGCTCCTCCTCCCGGGGCTGTAGCCGCCCTCACGCCCAGGCCCCGCCAAGCCAACGCCGACAAGCGGGCAGAAGAAAAAAGCCAGCTCTGACCCTAGTTCTTTGCTGCCACAAACTCAGAACGAATTGCCCAGCCCCAGCGAGCTAGGCTGGCCGAAAGAAAGTGAGACACTTGTAACTGATCGACATTTCAGGATTTAAGAACTGAGCAAACCGTCTAGGTGGCTCCCTTCTCCCTGCTCTGCTTCCGTGACTCCTCCCAGCGCCACGCCCCATCCTTTCCTCCCCGCCCTACTTGGGAATCCGTACTACTCATTGGCTGCGAGCCCTGCCAATCCAACGGACGTCGACGAATCCTGCCTCAGGGAAGGTGAAAGTTGAGAAAAAGCGCGTACACCTGGCCTGAGGCGCGAGCCTAACGCCCCCAAGCTGCAGGCCGCTCTGGGGCCGCGGGGACTGCGGGCCGCCTCGGACACGTGGGAGGGGTCTTATTTGCATAACGGCCGCCCCTCGAGTCCTAGCGCGGCCCGGAGTCCCGCCCCTCATCCATCTAGAAGTCTGTTGGGCCTCAGGCCGGTCACTCCGATCCCGGCAAGCCTGTGGCGGGCGGTCCCGAGAGCGGATTGGCTCTGAGAGTTTCCAAAAGGCGGCGGGGAGGTGACTATAAGAGTGGGGAGCCCAGCTACGGGAGTGAGAGACGCTGGTTGCGTTCGCGGAGTCTGGTGCTAGGCGACCGTTAGTTGAGGCCGCAGATTTTCTGCCCCAGGTGTTCTCGTCTAACGTCGCTTGCCTGTCTTTCAGTCAGGATGTCTGCCCGCGGCCCGGCTATTGGCATCGACCTGGGCACCACCTACTCGTGCGTGGGGGTCTTCCAACATGGCAAAGTGGAGATCATCGCCAACGACCAGGGCAACCGTACCACCCCCAGCTACGTGGCCTTCACCGACACCGAGCGCCTCATCGGCGATGCAGCCAAGAACCAGGTGGCCATGAACCCCACCAACACCATCTTCGACGCCAAGAGGCTGATCGGTCGGAAGTTCGAGGACGCCACAGTGCAGTCAGACATGAAGCACTGGCCGTTCCGGGTGGTGAGCGAGGGAGGGAAGCCCAAAGTGCAGGTGGAGTACAAAGGAGAGATCAAGACCTTCTTCCCCGAGGAGATCTCCTCCATGGTCCTCACTAAAATGAAGGAGATCGCCGAAGCCTACCTGGGGGGCAAGGTGCAGAGCGCGGTTATCACCGTCCCGGCCTATTTCAATGACTCGCAGCGCCAGGCCACCAAGGACGCGGGCACCATTACTGGCCTCAACGTGCTGCGCATCATCAACGAGCCCACGGCGGCGGCCATTGCCTACGGCCTGGACAAGAAGGGCTGCGCGGGAGGCGAGAAGAACGTGCTCATCTTCGACCTGGGGGGCGGCACCTTCGACGTGTCCATCCTGACCATCGAGGACGGCATCTTCGAGGTGAAGTCCACGGCTGGCGACACTCATCTGGGCGGGGAGGACTTCGATAACCGCATGGTGAGCCACCTGGCGGAGGAGTTCAAACGCAAGCACAAGAAGGACATTGCACCCAACAAGCGCGCGGTGCGGCGACTCCGCACCGCCTGCGAGCGCGCCAAGCGCACCCTGAGCTCGTCCACGCAGGCCAGCATCGAGATCGACTCGCTCTACGAGGGCGTGGATTTCTACACGTCCATCACTCGCGCCCGCTTCGAGGAGCTCAACGCCGACCTTTTCCGCGGGACCCTGGAGCCGGTGGAGAAGGCTCTGCGCGATGCCAAGCTGGACAAGGGCCAGATCCAGGAGATCGTGCTGGTGGGCGGCTCCACTCGCATCCCCAAGATCCAGAAGCTGCTGCAGGATTTCTTCAATGGCAAGGAGCTGAACAAGAGCATCAACCCTGACGAGGCGGTGGCCTACGGAGCCGCGGTGCAGGCGGCCATTCTCATCGGGGACAAGTCAGAGAACGTACAGGATCTGCTGCTACTCGATGTTACCCCGTTGTCCCTTGGCATCGAGACGGCTGGCGGCGTCATGACTCCGCTGATCAAAAGGAACACCACGATCCCCACCAAGCAGACGCAGACCTTCACCACCTACTCAGACAACCAGAGCAGCGTGCTGGTACAGGTGTACGAGGGCGAACGGGCCATGACCAAGGACAATAACCTGTTGGGCAAGTTCGACCTGACCGGGATCCCCCCAGCGCCCCGCGGGGTCCCCCAGATCGAGGTCACCTTCGACATCGACGCCAATGGCATCCTCAACGTCACCGCCGCCGACAAGAGCACCGGTAAAGAAAACAAAATCACGATTACCAACGACAAGGGTCGTCTGAGCAAGGATGACATTGACCGGATGGTGCAGGAGGCGGAGCGGTACAAGTCGGAAGATGAGGCCAATCGCGACCGAGTAGCCGCCAAAAACGCTGTGGAGTCCTATACCTACAACATCAAGCAGACGGTGGAAGACGAGAAACTGAGGGGCAAGATTAGCGATCAGGACAAAAACAAGATTCTCGATAAGTGTCAGGAGGTGATCAACTGGCTCGACCGGAACCAGATGGCAGAAAAAGATGAATATGAACACAAGCAGAAAGAGCTCGAAAGAGTGTGCAACCCCATCATCAGCAAACTATACCAAGGCGGCCCTGGCGGCGGTGGCGGTTCAGGAGCATCCGGGGGACCGACCATCGAGGAAGTGGACTAAACCTGCACTCAAGACAGCGTAAAAACCTCTTTTCCTTTCTATTTTCTTTTTCCTTTTGTTTCTGTTTCTTCTTTGAAATGTCCTTGTGCCAAATACGAGATCTGTTATTGGAAGTGTTTAACCGGTGTATGCATATGAAAGGAAAGGTGCAACAACTTAGTTGAATGATAAAAGATTAGTTCTAAAGTTTGATTTTTTAGAAACATTATTTGAGGTATCTCTTTAATGCATTTTGCTTGTTTGCTGACTTGAATGTTTTTTGGTTAGCTTAGTTTGTGCATGGAGATTTGTGCATGAGAGGGGAACCCTGAAGTTTTCACACAGTTTCCATAGAAGTTTGGTAACAATAAAATACATAGAAGCTTGAATTGCTTATTTGTATGTACTACTTGAAGAGAAAGGTGAACATTGCAGTAATGTTAAGGAAAGGCATACTTTTTGCAAACGCATAAATACAGATTTAAAAGTAAAAAGCTGAAATTGATCTAAAAATTACTGTCTTGGAGTTTTTAGTTTTGTTTTTTTACTGTTTTACCCATGTAGGTCTTTAAGTAAGGTATTAGTATAGGGTGAAATTTATCTAACTCAATCTTATCTAATTCTCAGATGAGTTTCCTGCTTTGAATTACCAGCAACTTAAGGGGAGAAGATCTGGGTAAACTTTACCCTCCTTTTAATACAGAAACCAGAGTTGGCATAAGTGTTCAAGTGAAAACCCACCTGAATATTCCAGCAAAATACAAGCTGTATTCCAGGGTTAAGTACAAAAAGATTCTTTCTGTAAACAAAAGGAGTTGTCTTCTGAAAATAGCCTAACATAATATGAAACAAGTTTGCTTTCTGCTGCATACAGGTGTCTGAAACAAGATCCAACAGACAAAGGTTAAAGCCACTTAATATTGAGTCCAAATTCAGTCAAACTTTTGTTAACTTTTTCTAGTAAAACAGTTCAAGTTCTGGGCATATGGCAAATTCAAGAAGAATATGTTTTCAGCACTTAAATTACTTGGATGGTAAAGGAAGATAAGAGTTTTTTGTTCTGATTTGACGATCATAGTGCTTTTTCACTACCTGCCTTAAATCACTAGAATATATTTCTTTTTTTAAAAGATAAACTGCAATATAGTCCTGTATTTTGTCAATATGCAACTTGTTCATTTTTCAGTATTTCCAATTTGAGATTGTTACAGATAGAAATATAACCCTTTGAAATCCACTATCCTGGGCTTAAGTTTTAAAAATCCACATCCTTGGAAGAAGAGGGTTCATGTTTATATTTTAGTGGACTGACTCATCTGCTTCGTACTGGTTTATTCTCTTTAAGGAGAATTTGGAAGAAATTCAGTAAAGCTGATTGGAAAATGCATAGTTAATCTAATGTTTTCACCATACAATTTAATATCTCCTTCCAGGTGATGTAGATTTACTTCATGTTGTTCATAAGATAACAGTGCCATATAGAAGCTAATTTTAAACTTAGTAGTGGACTCTTCCATATCAGGCACAGAGAGGAATTTTTGAAATATAAAAACTAGAGAACAAAATAGCCTAAAAATATTGAGCTTTGGTCACAGTCCTCTCATGTAAGAGCTGACTCTTTGTACATAGAATTTTTTTTCTTTTAACAAGTCTAATTTGAGGGGGGGCAGATAAAAAGGCAGTTGTAAAATTGCTTCAAAATAAACATTTTTTTAAAAAGGTAGTTGTTCCTTACACTCTGAAAGGTGAACATAACTTGAGTTTTTCAGTGCTGTTGCCAAAGTGGAAAGTTTTCAGCAAAGAAGCATTAAGGATATTTCATTGACTGCAGATAGCATCACATAAATATTTGACAAGTTACCTTGGTAATTAGTAGCCTTAGAGTGACGTTTCACCTGAGTTTTTACCAAGGTAATATTCATTCTTGTTCTTTATTGAGTTTTTATCCCTTGCTCTAACTTCAAAGTATACAAAGTATAATGGGGTCTTTCTTTAAGTGGAGTTTGGTATTAGTTTGACTCATTTTAGACCTCATTTTAGAAGAGATTAGTTTCTAAAGGATCAGAAAAATGCCAAATGGTAATCTCTCTGATCCTATAGCCTGATCTCTGGTAACTTGCTGTAACACTAACATCAATCTATGTAGATACTTCATTTTCTGTTATTTTGAAAAGTAATTTGTAAAACTCTTGAGTGCTTTTGTCTTCTCAAATTTACCTAGATCTAAATATTGCTTAAGATAAAAAGCCACTAAAGTGTTTCCAGGGTCAGTTGAAGCTGGTAACTCAATAACTCAGGGGAACCCTTTAGCAGGTGTTAGATCAGCCATAGTCAAATGACAATGGAAAAAGTACTTGAGTTCAGGATGAGGCTAAATTACAGTTTAAGGAATAATTAACATCACTTGCCCTTGAAAGTAATACTATGCTAGGGACTAGTGGTCATGACTACAGCTAATGAAATATGTATAGAATGCTTAGGGATTGAAAAAGTACATTTCTCAGAACGGGGACTTAATTTCTTCTTTCTTGAATGTCTGATTAACATAATTGTCCCTGTTTTGAGGCAATGAATCTAGACACCTGTCAAAATTGTTTAGAGTATTTTGGTTCTATGAAATTTCAAAATGAGATTGCTCTAAATTTATCATATTAATTTATATGTATAATGGAAGTTAGTGCACCTGATTTGTGCATTAGGAGATACTAGTGCTCTTTACATCTTTAAATTTAGCATGCATATTAAAATACATAATATATTCTGTATGTCAAGGAGAACAAAAAATCTTTATGTATAATTTTAAACATGAATATAATCTGACTATCTAGATGAAATCAAAAGGTCTCTCTTATGAACATCAAATACTGGGCTCATGATAAGGTATTTCAACTGGATGTAGTTTATAAAAGTTGTGAGGCATATTTCTCTTGCTTTTCAATACTGGAACTGAAGTTTTAAAGAATCTCAAATCCATATGATCACAAGACAATTGCTAAAGGAATATATATATATATATATATATCAACAGTAATATTGTTTCTGTATATTTAATGTATGAGACAACTGTTCTGAAGGACTATCCTTAAGCATTAAAATTAGATACAAAATTTAAATCCTTCAAGAAAAATTACAGATCTTTAGAAGAGCTCAGTATTTATTCTTTTTACAGCTTTTTACAAGTATTTACAGCTTTGGGGATGGAGATATTTTAGGATATATGTATTTCTAAAATTTAGTAGTATGTTACTTAATGTTGAAATGTTTTTCCCTTAAACAGGTGAAAAAGTCAGACTCTTCCTCCATCCCTTTTAGTACAGATTAGAATGTTTGAATTGAAGATTGGAGAAATAAGCACCAGAAATGGAGTTGCTAATTCAAATACTGGTGTTGCTGTTTCTTATATATTAGTTTTAAAAGTAGAACCATAACATTTTGAAAATCTGTCCACTGATTTTTTCATAGTATAAATATGCATAATATCCAATATCTTGGGCCTAAAATTTGAGACAATCAACTTAGTTTTATGTCATATGCTCTTAGTTCTCTTGAGAACTTAATTAGGCAAAAAAAAAAAACTTATAGGACATTTGAAATTATTAAATAGTTAGACAGCATCTTCCTCCTACTTCATTGCATCATGACTTTTTTTTAAGAGAAAATTATATTTCCATATTAGGTTGTGAGTTTCTAATGTCATTAAAAAAAAAAACTAACTGGTGGAAAATCTAACAGATGAGTGGGTCACTTTAAAAATAATGATTTAGAGTCATAAAAACAATTTTTACTCCCTCTTTCATTAGGGTCTGGGTGGGTGAAGTCACTCAGTCGTGTCTGACTCTTTGCGACCTCATGGACTGTAGCCTATCAGGCTTTTCCATCCATGGGATTCTCCAGGCAAGAATACTGGACTGGGTTACGGAGCTAGGGATTAAACCTAGGTCTCCCGAATTGGAGGCAGACGCTTTAACCTCTGAGCCACCAGGGAAGCCCCATTAGGGTCTAGTGACAGAGAAATATAAGATGGTACCTTCAGAGTTATCCAGGGTTTCCTCTAAGTATTAACATGGCCCTGTAGCACAGACTTCCCTGGTGGCTCAGATGGTAAAAGTGTCTGTCTACAATGTGGAAGACCTGGGTTCGATTCCTGGGTCGAGAAGTTCCCTGGAGAAGGAAATGGCAACCCATTCCAGTACTCTTTCCTAGAAAATCCCATGGATGGAGGAGCCTGGTGTCCATGGGGGTGCAAAGAGTCTGACACGACTGAGTGACTTTCTTTCTTTCTTCTAGCACAGCTGTGGTAACTTATCATGTAACTTTTATGTAGGTTATTGTTGTGGGTTCTCAATTCCTTTATTTTTTACCTTTAGTTTTGTGTATTAGACAGCCTAAAATTAAACATGGTAAGGTATAAAAGATCTTTGGTTTTCTATTAGCATTTCTTCACTCATTTAGCTAAACTGAAGAGGTTGCCTGAAAGTGTGATAAATGGGTACCACCCAGAGTCCTTGTTCTTCCTTGGTCCTTTTTGGAGCTTCAGCTCATTATTTCTTGTTCCCACCCAAAGTAAAATACCCAGGTTGGAGAAAAGCTTTTGATGACTGGGATATTTTGGTGAATTCTTTTCAAATGAGTCATCTTATAATAAGCCAACCTCTTAAAGGCCATAGCCTCAAAGCAACATATTCAGTGTACTGGTGGGTTTCCTTATATCTGAGCCAATTGGAGCAGTTACCAGCAGTGGACTCGAGAGTGGACCATGAATCTAGGTGTTTACAATTTTGTACTACGGTGAACAGTGATTGTGTGTTGCCAAGTAGACTAGGATGGTGGGGTTAAGGGGAAGCAGTGGAGTGTCTATTGCTCTTGTTTGTAAAGTTTATTCGAGGAACTTCCCCAGTGGTTAAACTCCACCTTCCAATGTAGGGGGGTGCCAAATTCAATCTCTGGTTGGGGCACTAAGATCCCATATGTGTGCAGGGTGCAGCCGGAAAAAAAAAAAAAGCCCTAATAAATGGGTGTTACCCATCATCCCACCAATGTGGGATTCATGTTTATACGAAAGTAAAATCAGGTATTTACTGACCATCTATTTAATGCTAATTAAGTTGTGGGGCTAAAACAAAAGAATATATGAGGCAGAATATGTGAGGCATTCCCAGTCATATAGTGTCCTTTAGCATTGCTTACCATCATTGTTAGACGGGGGAAAATACCAAACAATCTGCATATCAACTCAGTTGCAAGAAGAAATTACAAGACACATGGTTTGAAAAGTAAATGCAGGAATGAAGTTGAACATGGACTTCCCCAGGTTGTTCAGTGGTTAAGAATCCACTTGCTAAAGCAGGAGAGAGGGGGTTCCATCCCCTGGAGAAGGAAATGGCTCCCTACTCCAGTATTCTTGCCTGGGAAATCCCATTGAGAGGAGCATAATGGGTTACAGTCCATGGCGAGGTTGCAAAAGAGTTGTACACAAATGAGAGACACTGTTGAATACCCACGGACACAAACCAAGGTTCTTTGGTTTCAGCAACATTAATTCTCAGTACTTTAATTCAGGGTGATCCTTTACATACATTCAGTTCAGTTCAGTCGCTCAGTCGTGTCCGACTCTGCTGCTGCTGCTAAGTCACTTCAGTCGTGTCCGACTCTGTGCGACCCCTTGAATTGCAGCACTCCTTAAGAATCCTCAAACACCGATCATTTGGGTATCTTCAAACGACTTTCACATCAAAAACCTTGATTTTCACGGTTGCGCCACTCACGCCACGCCACGCCACCCCCGACCCCGTCCCAAACAATTTAGTCCCAGCCTGGATTTTGTTTCTCCAACCTGGATTTAAACTTCATTTCGTGCTATCAAACTTGGGAACAAAGGGAGCTTCCCTTTGGAACTGAATCTAGTTTTTCTAATTAAAAACAAAGCCAGTGACGTGGTTGGTTTCTCGGTGGAAAGGCACGAAAAACTGACCCCTAAGCAAGAAACCCTCGGGCAGCTTCGCAGTGAGACGCCAGCGCACCACCGCAGCCCAGGGGGTCGGCAGAGGCGGGAGCTAC